>JANHFM010002414.1:159566-171782 GCA_032468115.1 Grayia smithii | reverse complement strand
GAAGATACTAATAAATTGTTCATATACTGCACGTTAATGGGTAAACTCAGATTATTTGTGTTATATTGGACACAAATGTTTATAACAGGTTCGTATGAATTTCTTTCTGCTATTACAGAATTAATAACATTTGATTCTAGATGTTGTTGAACTGGAGTTCTCATTTGACCTAACTAACATAGCCAGAAGTGAAAGATGAATGAGGTTTCAGCAGCAATTTCTAGATAGCCATATGTGCTCAACTCATCTACTTGTTTACTATCATTTAATCAGCAGAAGTTGTTGCTGATGTTTGATAACTTGGAATAATATGAATTATGGTGTGGGAGACTGAAAAAAGTAGAAAGATTAACCAAAAATCCTGTATTTATCTTGTGAATATGATTTTTGCTTGCACAACACTGCTGTTCTTGGAATGAACGGTGAACTGTATATACTGTGTATGCTTCTAGAGCAGACCAAAGTAAAATGTGACATTAAACTCTGCTTTACAGAGGAAATACAGAGGATCCATTTCTGATTTTGAACTATACTTACTTATTAAATGGAAGCTTGAATATTCATGAATAAACTAAAATTATTGAATATGCCAGAATTCTAATCTGTGACTTAATCCTGACTTGCTTGAATATATAATTTAAACTGTGTTTCATTGTAATGGGAAATTGCTTAATTCAAAATCAGAAACAAAAATGTTTAGTCTCTAGTAAACATTTTACTACTAAGAGGCGGAAGCGTCAAAGGGTAAACTAAAATTAAATCTAAACTGGCTGTCCTCTGAAGCAGCGATAGTTGTGCATTTCAAAATCAAAATACTATCACAGCCTTGGGGAAAGGAAATTATAGGGGTTACCTAGGGGTTTTTTCCCATAATTTTGGAACATTTAACCAGTGGACACCTGAATGTCTGAGCACAGGAGGGATTTACTTGCCAGTATATAAATGGCTACTTTACCATTCACTTCACAAAACATTGGTGTAATTAAAAATTCTGATAATTCTTTTCACTTCTTAATATTATTAACAGTTATTTCTTCTGACATTTCTGTCAGAAAATGATTAAAATAATGCTATCAACATTTGCAGCCACCAAGGTTTACTTCCTTCTTTGTATTCACTCTAGTGAACAGCAAAAGATTACACATGAGTACTCTAGATGTCATGTCATGCCTCCTGTTAGTACTGTTTACCAAATAAAAAGGGATTAGTACTGGCCTTAAGGAGGATTCAGAAGTTCTTGTATGTTTATAGGATGAAGAAATAGCTATGGAAGTAGAAATAAGATAAGCTAATGAGCCTGTGCTCTGAATATGTAGTTAAAATCTGTAGCAAAACTGGATATTATTCCTACATGAAACTATATACTTATTCAGCAGATTGCTGTGCTTAAATTATTTGTTTCAGTATCCAACAAAACGAAATTTAATGTGGGGAAAGCAAGGTTTTACACTTGCACAGGAAAAATCAAAGGTACAAGTACAGATTAGGTGAAACCTGTCTCAAAAACAGTAACTGTGAGTGGGACCTTGGAGTCTTAGAGGATGATCACTT
Organism: Grayia smithii; assembly: GCA_032468115.1. NCBI lineage: Eukaryota > Metazoa > Chordata > Lepidosauria > Squamata > Grayiidae > Grayia > Grayia smithii. The sequence continues at coordinate 170,231 of JANHFM010002414.1, read as the reverse complement.
AAACATAAGTCAGCAGTGTTTTGGCAGTAGCCAAAAAAACTAATAGAATCCTTGGTTGTATAAACAAAGGCTTAGAATCAAAATCATGTGAAGTGTTAGTATCACTTTATAAAGTCTTAATAAGACCACACCTGGAATACTGCATCCAGTTTTGGTCACCACATTACAAAAAAATATGTTGAGACTTTGGAAAAAGTGCAAAGAGCAACTAAGACAGGGGTGTCAAACTCAATTTTATTAAGGGCCGCATCAATAAATATGGTTGACATTGGGGGGGCTCGGTGGGCATGGCCGACTGGGTGGGTGTGGTCAGCTGGGTGGGCGTAGCCAGCTTGACACCATTCCCCAAACTGCTGGCATGTTTCCTCTTCACATTAGGTAGACTGGGCCAAAGCTACACTGGCTTGATCTTTCCTCTTTGCACTGAGTAAACCGGGCCGAAGCCACGCTGGCCTGAACTTTCCTCTTCGCTTTGGGTAGACCAGTTCAGCCCTGTGGGCCGGATCCTATCATATTGGCTGGATCTGGCCGTGGGCTTTGAATTTGACACTCCTGAACTAAGATGATTAAAGGCCCGGAGACTAAAACATACAAAGAATGGTTGCTGGATTTGAGTTTGGCTACTCTAGAGAAAAGAAGGACTAGGAGGGACATGATAGCAGTATTCTAGTATTTGAAAGGCTGCCACAAAGAGGAGGGGTAAATTTATTTTCCAAAGCACCAGAGGGCAGGACAAGAAACAATGGATGGAAACTAATCAAAGGAAGAAGCAATGTGGAATTGAGGAGAAACTTCCTAACAATGAGGACAATTAATCAGTGGAACAGCTTGCCTTCAGACAAGCTGTTGTGGCTGCTTCATCACTGGAGTTTTTTAAGAAGACTGGACAGTCACTTGTCTGAAATGGAATAGGATCTCCTGCTTGAGCAGGGGGCTGGACTGGAAGACCTCCAAGGTCCCTTCCAGCTCGATTCTGATTCTGATTCTGACATTGTAAAATACATTGTGCTTTTAGTCTGTGATCTTCAGGAATTTGATTTTTTTTTTTGAATAGGTACAAATAGTTCTCAACTTACAACCACAACTGGGACCAGAATTGCCGTTAACTAAGCAAAGTAGTAGTTAAGTGACTTGCACCCAGTTTTATGACTTTTTGCCAGTTGAATCATTGCAGTTGTTAAATGATTCATGTGGTCATTAAGTGAATCAGGCTTTTCCGTTGACTTTTCTTGTCAGGCTCACTGACAAATAATGATCACATGATCCTGGGATAATGGAATCCCGTACATGCAAATTTCAACCATTGAATTTTAATCATGTGATGTGCAAATGCTGCAACAGTTGTAAGCGTCATAACTAGTCATAAGTTACTTTTTTCACTGGCATTGTAACTTTGAATGATTGCTAAATGAATGGTTATAAGTCGAGGACCACCTGTACATTTATCTCAGTTTGTTTTCTAATACAGTATTAAATTCGGCATAGTATGAAATGTTTGTGTAATGCAGGAAGAAATAAGATTTTTTAAGAGTATGAGAAAATGTAGCACCAGCTGTGGTTGAAACAGATTCTTAAGTTATTTGGTTTTTAATTGCTTCTTTAAGCTCTTTAGGTTTTTGTGCATAAAAACAACAATTGCACAGTGATCTCCCTTACAGTTGGTTAAGTACTAAGGGTATTTCAAATTTTCAAACCATATAGGATACAAGTTTGGAAGTATACAGTATTTGAACACATATATATTTTTCTGAGAGGAATATCTGCTTACATTCTGGGAATATATTGTTTGTATTATAGTAATGCATATTCTAATATTTGCCTTTCTCTCAGTCCGTGATAAATGTTTTCAAAAAGTAAAATGGCTTCATTTCCAAATGACCACTTATGTTTGCAAAGGAAATTACTTCAATTTGCAAGTGGTCAGTAACTGATAAAAGGTGTCATAAATTGAGTGAATATTTTGAACAGTTCAGTGTTATTGTGGTCTTTGGGAAGGATTTAATGAATGCCTTATATTTGTTTCACTTTTGTGAGAGTGTAGATTTTTCAAGACTAATCTAATAGTGGTATGTTTACTGTTATTCTTATTTCAGTAATTTCAGTTGCTATTATCATATGAATTATAATATATATATAGTTTGTGCAGGTGAACAACAAGATCAAGGCTGGTATAAAAGTAAATAGTTTTAATTTTATTTTTAAAAATAGTATTATAAACCTACCACCAATATAAATTTAGGTTTTGACATTTATTTTGTATCAATTGAATTATACAGAAGGATGCTTTACTACTCAAAGTGATCAAAAGATTGTCAGCGATAGACAATCAACTTAGTGTAATGAGTAAAGTAGATAATAACAATTATATTTATGTAGCCTAACTTGTTAGTAATAATGAATTAATAAATGTACAATGCTCAATGTACAATTTCATTCTTAAAAACATTGTACATTGGTTTAATCACGTTTTGAATTCTGTATGAGTTTGGCTCTGTGAATTGTCTGTGACTCTAATGTAATATTTTTTCTCCTTCGTATATCCATAAATCTTTCCTTGGTTGGAAGAAATCCTATAGATGTCCTGGGTTAAGAATATTATATTGGCTAAAAGGAAGCCTCTGATTCTTAGCTTTGATTCATTAAATAGCTTTAGATAAGCCACACCATTTTAGACTCAATCTATCTCAATCCAGAGCCACTTTGGTCTAGTGGTTAAAGCACCAGGCTAGAAAGCAAGACACTGTAAATTCAAGTCCTGCTTAGCCATGAAAGCCACCTAGGTGACCTTGGGCCAATCACTCACTCTCAAGTCAATTCACTTCATAGTGTTGTTGTTGTGGGAAAAATAGGAGAAGGAAGGAGGATTAGCTGTTTCTGCTGCCTTGAGTTATTTGTAAAAACAATAAAGGTGGGATATAAACAAATACAAAAATAAATATTTGTAAGCTGAACAGTAATGACCACAAGCACATGGTTTAGATTGTGATAAATGTAGAAAAAGGACTAGACTTGTGATGCCACAACACAATACTGCTTTTTTCTGCCTGACCCCTTTCTGCTACAATAATCAGGAGTTAATTATAAATTTAAGCATTTTACTGTAGTTTTTATGGTTTTGGCTTTGTATTTATTTATTTATTTATTAAATTTATTGGCTGCCAATAACTTGGACAGCTAACAATATTACAGAATAACCTTGGACAGCTTACAGTATTAAATATTTTGGGAAATTAGACATTGTAGTTTATAAACCATGATGTATTAAAGCAGACAACTATGTATTATTCAATGTATGGTGGTAAGTAAACAATAATTTAGCATGATGGGTTACCTCAGTTTTGTATGTGACATTTTTGAAGCACTTTGAGTATAAAATTAAAGTGCATTGAGTTAAAGAGAAACCAAGCATATGGCTTTCAACTCAGATGGGCCTGTTCTGTCTGTAGCTGAGTTCTGAAAGAGAAAAGACTTTTTTCCAAATGTGTTGTAGATTATATCTCTGTGTGATACTGACTGCATGACACTGATAAATAAATGTATTTATTTATTTAGAAAACTTATATATCCTTCTATTTTATACATGATAATCCTAGGCAGCTCACAACAAAATTCATAAAACCACAACAACCCACAAAACCCCACAATGGCATCACAGATCCCATCATAGCATCCAATTAATTCCATGTTTACATTTGCATTTGCTGGACTAACTTCCACTTTAGCAAAATGCCTGAGTGAAGATCCAGGTCTTCATATCTCTTCCAAAAGCTAATAGGTTGTTGCTTTCTGAATTTTAAGGGGAAGCTATTCCAAAGGAGTCTGAGTGCTTATAAAAGAGACACAACTTTAAGTATAATCACAAATGGTGTGGTATCACTAAGAAATCTTCCTGACATTTTAAATAGTAAGATAATAAATATATGGATAAACCTAGAGAACTTTTTTTAAAAAATGAGACTTGTAGTTAAATTGCCCAAATCATATAAGATGATACTCCCAGGGATCTAATTATTACAAGAACAAGTGAGTGAACTTACTTATTTAAAAAAATATTTTGTCACAAGTAAATTAAACACTTCCTCCCTCTGTCACACACACACACACACACACACACACACACACACACACGTGTTTGTGTTTGTTTTGGATTCATGTCTGCAGGTTTTTTTTATAAACCATCATAGACATATCATGATGTAATACAATGTATCAGTGGTGGGTTGCTCCTGGTTCAGGCTGGTTCGCACGAATAGGTAGCGATGACGCTGTGACGTCACCGAACCGGTTCTTTGCAACTGGGAGCTGGCCCCACCCACATGCCCATGCCTACCGTTTTCTGCACAGAGTGCGCTCATGCGCATGCACAGAACGCTTTTTAAAGGTTTTTCCGCCCCAAAAAAGCTGAGCATGCACGGGAGTGCCCGTTCGAGAGAGCGAGAGCGGGCAAGGCAAGGGGGCGGCGGTCATGGGGCCAGGCGGAGGAGCCTGGCCAGTAGCTGTCGCCTCGGGGCTTTCCTGGCTGGCGCGGCATCGGAAGCAGCTCAGGAGCGAACGAGAGATCCGGAGGTGAGGGGCGAGAGGTGGGGTTGGTGGCAGTGGCCGCGGGGCTTTCCTGGCATGCTGGGCAAGGCATCGGGAGCAGCTCAGGAGCGGACTGTGCCGAGGACTGGAGGAGGCAGCCGAGTGCCTGACCAGGAGCCAGGAAAGTCCTGCGGCGACCTCCCTCCCCGGCCAGCGCTATGCTTCCCCCGGGTGCCCCGTCTTTCCCCAGTCAATTCGCCCTGCCCCGCCGTTTTGTTGTTATCGCATGTCGGGGTGGGCTGGGAAGCGGCAGAAAGTTTGGCGAACTCAGAGGTGGATGGTGAAGAGACTTGGCCGCAAATTTGCCGGGGTGAGATGGGGGAATGAAATGACCGCCTGCCCCGCCCCTCACCTCTGGATGTCTCGTTTGCTCGCTGCTGCTCCCGAAACTGCTTGCCTTGAAGGTGGGCCTGGCAGGGAGGCGTCATTTCATTCCCCCATCCCACCCCTGCAAATTTGCGGTCAAGTCTCTTCACCGCCCAACCAACTCTGAGTTCGCTTTCTGCCGCTTCCCAGCCCTCCCCGTGCCATGCGATAACAACAAAATGGCGGGGCAGGGCGGATTGACTGGGGAAAGACGGGGCGCCTAGAGGAAGCATAGCGCGGGACGGGGGAGAGGGGCGGCAGATGATCGGACGGAACATTTTGCTGGGAAGTACCGTTGCCACAGAGCCCTCTCAAGCCAAAGTAAGGGGGGGAAAAGTGCGCATGTGTGGTGTGTGTGTTCGGCACGTGCGCAAAGAGCATGCACACTGGGCACGCGCAAAGCGCATGCAGGAAGAGAACTGGTAGTAAAGATAAGTAGAACCCACCCCTGCAATGTATGCATAATAAATGATATAGCAATTTTGATTATTTAATATATGTGCTGATTTAATACAATAAGCTATTGTTTTTTGTGTTTACTAGTATAAATTATGTTTCAGGAAGGTCTGGATGATTCTCAAGAGGCTGGAGTCTCTGAAGTATCAGAGGTGATTCGCTATGAATATCATGTTCTATATTCCTGCAGTTATCAAGCTCCTGTTCTCTATTTTAGGGCAAGTTTTTTAGGTAAGTGCCTTCTATATCAAGCAAATATTTAAAACATACATAATGACATAAATTTTGAACTTAACAGACAAAAGAAAATAAAAAATGAATAAGTGGTTTATGATTTATTTCAGGTACATATTTCAGTATTTGCAAGTATCAGTATCTTAAGGGTAGATGATATCATCTCTGCCTGAAGAAACTTGATCTTTAGAATTCTGGCAGCAAGCCTAACTGTGATGATCATTTTCTTTACTTATTTTTTTTTAATGTTAAAAATATTGGACCATACTCATAAATGGAATATTCAACCTTGAGAGTTTATTGAGGTCACTGTTAGGAGCTTTTAGGAAAAAAAATATCTAAGTCAGGAAGTTTTAATGATGAAAACAAATTAATCATATTTCAACTATTTTTTGCATAGTTTTTAAAAAGAGTGCCAAGGGTTGGTTATATGTAGTTTTATGTATATAATTTCTTATTACAGTTTTTTTACATTGCTAAGGAAGGTAGAGAACTTCTCAATCTTGAAGACCATTGTTAATTATCTTTAATCAACAGATTAGAGTAACTTTTCTCAACTATATGTAGATGTCCAGATGTATAGACTCCAATTCCTAAAATTTCCCAGACAACTAGAAGAATAGTTGGATAATTCGGTTAAGGAGTTAACTGAAAAAACAAGTTCACTTTGAGTTCTAGTCCTGCCTTGGGTATAAAAACCACCTGGATAACTGGGTTAGTCTCTCTCAGCCCAACAGTTCAGAGTTGTTGTTATAGGAAAAATAGGATACAAAATATTAGGTATGTTCTCTGCCTTCAGGTAATAATAATAATAATTAATAATAATAATAATAATTAAAAAACATGTATGAAACAGGTAACAGTGATACCCATTGTCATCGTGGCACTTGGTGCCATGTCCAAGAATTTTATAAAATATATTAAGAAATTGCAGCTTCCTGCAATAACATCAGTGGAACTACAAAAAACTGCATTACTAGGAATATTGTACATCTTAAGAAAGTACTTGGTTGATATCTAGGATGCTGGCAGCGACCCGTATCAACCATTAGCACCAGTCAATGGTATTTTTGATGCATTTTTGAATGTTCACTTGACTGAGTTTCATGTTTAATGAATAAAGTAAATAATAATCATAATAATTATAACAATCATAATCATAAATGATCATAATAATCATAATAATCATAATAGGACTTCCGAATACAGATGGATCGTCATTTGGAACATAACACGCCAGATATCACGGTTGTTGAGGGCTAAAGCATACAATTTATTGATATCGCTGTATCAGGAAACGCCAGAGTCAAAGAAAAAGAACTGGGAAAAAAATCACGAAATATCAAGACTGGCCATCGAAACTACACGATTATGGATAACATGTAACAGTGATACCCATTGTCATTGGAGCACTTGGTACCATGTCCAAGAATTTTACAAAACACATCAAAACACATAGAAAACAAAATTTTACAAAACACACAGTTGACTGAGTTTCATGTTTAATGAATAAAAGAGATAATAATAATATAAATTGGAGCACCACTTGAACATCATCAACATTGAGAAATTCATCATCAGTCAATTGCAACAGGCAGCTTTATGTCGAACATTCTGTGATGATACCTCTAATACCATCATACATCAATGTCTGCCTATTCCAAGTCTTTGGGAATGGCTTGGTAGGTGAATAAAAATGACAATTATGTAACTGATTGTGTGATGAACAATAATAATATAGATAGATAAAAATGCCAAATCCAGTTAAACATGATAATGAAAGATCCAACAAAAAGGAACCAGACAACTACAGGCTAATTACCTGTTTACGAACAGCTGTCAGTTTGCTAACTGGTGTGATAGCTAATGCAATCCAACACATCTAGTTGAAAATAAGCTTGTTTCATCAGAGCAGAAAGAAATCTTCCCAAACAGCAGAGGACAATAGTTCAGCTCCTAATGGACAGGATGATTTTGGAAAATCACAAGAGAAGGAATTATCTTGGATTGATTACTAGAAGACATTCAACTTTATGCCACATGATTGGATCAATTGCCTTGAAATAACAGAAGTCAGTATAAACATCAGAAGCTTTGTGCAAAGATCAATAGCACAATGGAAACTACAGATGCTGTCCACAGTGATACATTTTCAAGAAGACTCACCCTCACTACTGTTTGTCATGGCACTGATTCCTTTGTCAACAATATTGAACAAGTTGGGCCATGGCTATCAAACAATAAAAATATCTGCCAGGTTATCTCACCTCCTTTATATGGAAGATCTGAAGCTGTATGGAAATATACCATCTGAAGTAAAATTGTTGTTCAATACTATCTGTATATACAGCCAAGATATTGAAATGGAGCTTGGACTTGACAAACAAGCCACACTCACAAACAGTAGGGCAAAGAAATAAGGGAAACTGAAGGAATCAAGATGCCCTATGGAAATAACATCAAGAGTCTGGATGAAGATGATCACTACAAATTGGCGGACATCCTTCAAGCTGACAACATTAAACACACTCAAATCAAGAAGATTAGAAATTAATACAACATGAAAGTAAAGATGTTAAAGTCCAAACTGAGTGAAGGAAATCAACACTTGGGGAATTCCAGTCATTAGATACACAATTAGAATAACATAAGCAATACTAAAAGTCCTGGATAGGAAACCCAGAAAATAATGATAATGAATTATACCCTTCATCTATGAAGTGATGTTGACATACTCTACATTCCAAGGAAAATAGGTGGGAATGAAATGTTACATCAGATGGTTGAAGAAGAAAAACGGGTGTTGGAAGAATATCTGAAGGACAGTGAAAAAGATGCACTGAAGCTACTGTACCAGGTAGGCTTACTGAATACTGGAGAGATCAAACTGGCCTACAGGAAAGGCCAAATGATGAATAGAAAAGAGGCAAGGGAAGATAAAGTATTACATGGCCAATACATTAAAGCAGATAATAACAAGATGTGGCAATGGCTAAAAGCAGGAAAGTTGAAGAAAGAGACAGAAAGGCTAATTTTGGATGCACAAGAACAAACGCATACAAACCCAGAATTGAGAAGACAGCAACAGACAGCAAGGCCCATCTCTGCAAAGAAGCAGAAGAAACAGTGGACTACCTGATTAGCTGCTGATTACAAACAATGGATAACCATTTGTCTGAAGTGGTGTAGGGTTTCCTGCCTGGACAGAGGGTTGGACTAGAACACCTCCAAGGTTCCTTCCAACTCTGTTATTCTATTCTAATGTCATGACAAAGTAGCAACAATGCTGCATTGGAATACCTGGAAGAAATTTACCTGCAAGCAAGAATTGATGGAACCAAAAAATAGAGAAAGTTTTAATTACTCTATTTTGTGGTCCCATCAGTTCATTTTCTATCAAGAAGCTACAATGCTGTGGGACTTTAGAATTGAAATAGAGAAGAATCTGCCACATAGCACCCAAGACTTAACAATTGGTAGGACAGACAAAAGTCTGTGTAGTGGAATTACAACATATGGAGAAAAATCACAATATATAAACACCTACAAAATCACAAAATATAAACACCTACAAGTAAAATAACTGTGGCAAAAGAAAGCAAAGATGGTAGCAATAGTGGCCTCGGTGGTGCATCTAATTAATGCTCTGGCTAAGTGCTTCAGCTTAGTTCCAGATGCCAGCAATTAGTGTTCAAATCTTACCAGGCCCAAGGGTGACTCAGCCTTCCATCCTTTCAGGGTAGGTAAACTGAGGACCCAGATTATTGGGGGCAATAAGCTGACTTTGTAAAAATGCCGCTTGGAAGCAGGCATATACAAGGAATGAAGGCATTTGCTGAGCACTTGAGTTGTGCTCAAAACTGTAAGCCGCCCTGAGTCTCCGGAAAAGGGCAGGATATAAATACAACTTTTTAAAAAGAGATGACAGTGCGCACACATTGGCGAACCGGTAGGGAAGGTAAGTAAATTTCACCCTGGACAAGCTACTAGTAGTATATAAAAAGAAAGCAAACCCCACTCACTCCCAGCACTGATGATGTTACCTAGCTGGGTAATGAAATGTCTGCAAAACAGTCAACTAAGCTCAGAGAACATCAAGGACTCCACAATACTTTAACAGTCAGAAGTTAAAAATGGGGGATTTCCCTGTAGAATCCCTAGGTTGGAATTCAGGATTGTTTACATTTTTAGCAATTTCAACATGTGACTGCTTCCAGAGACAATTCTTCTATTTATTTATTTTTCCCATCATTCCTGTAAACTCACAGGAAGTACTTCACTTCAAAATTACTTCACCCAGCTGCAAATACCAGCAGCACTGCTGCAGTATCAAGGGAGAACTGCCTTTCAAAAATTAATATTGAAAAAGCAGGCAGCACAAAGGCATACAGCAAATACACCCTACATGTTTTTCAGCCCAGATATGATAGTCCTGTTATAAATGTTTAACTTTTCTAAGAAAAAAGGATGATGCCTTTTGTGCAATGATTTTAAAGCTTGAGAAAGGGTGCTGATCCTCTGTTCTCAGATGAGGCAAGATGTGGAGGCTGGAAAGATCTACCTCTTTGCCCAGGCATTGGGCTATGACAGAAATGAACTGTACAAAATAAATTAGATGTCGAGCCTCGGCCCTGGGCTCGCCATACCTGTGTGTGTGTGTTTGCGTGTGTGTGTGTGTGTGAATGCAGTGGGAGCAACAGCGGCAGCTCGCTGTTGGCAGCCCCACATCTGATGACTCCAAATGGCTGTGGCATTCCCCACCAAATATGATGGACAATAGTGGGGCCCAAAGACTTGAAAATGCGCTGGGAGGCGGACACTCCAAGTGCTGACTTTACAAGGAACCTATTACCTACTTGTCACGTTCTAAGGCTCCGGCCTGTTTGTGGGGATTAAAGCTGAGTTTTGCCGTGTTTGAGTGTGTGTCCTGGCTCCCTTTGTTCCCACCAGGCCCAGCCTAGATGGGCTGAGATTAGATTTGTGAGATGTTGTGAGGCTATAGAGCAGTGGTTCTCAACCTGGGCTATT
>JANHFM010002414.1:146620-159466 GCA_032468115.1 Grayia smithii | reverse complement strand
AATTTGCTGAGCACTTGAGTTGTGCTCGAAACTGTAAGCCGCCCTGAGTCTCCGGAGAAGGGCGGGATATAAATAGATTTTTTTTTTAAAATAGTAATAGGCTGCCTGTGTTCAAACTTAAAATAAATGGAACATCACTTGAACAATATCAGCTTTGATAAAATCACCAACAGTCAATTACAAAAGAAATCTTTACTTGGAACAGTTTACATACTGCTACAATATCTTTAATATAATTAAATAACATCTGCTATCCAAAGTTATTGGGCAAGACTATATAGATCAGGGCTGTCAAACTCAAGGCCCATGGGCCGGATCCAGCCAGTTGAGTGCTTAGATCTGCCCGTGGGGCTACCTTTGAAATAGCTAAGGGCCAGCCCCCGGTGCCTCTGTCAGTGAAAATGGAGCTTAGGAGGGCCATGTGCTGGCAGTGGGCCCCCCAGCCCTGCCCAGGCCACCATAGGCCACACCCTCATCCTGACTATGCCCACCTGGCCTCCCGAGGTCAAACACAACCCTGATGCGGCCCTCAATGAAATCGAGTTGAGACCCCTGGTATAGATGGACAAAAATGCCATATAATAATAATAAGGAATATCAGGAGTTGAATACCTGTGGGAAGTCCAAACTAGGACTTAAATGATTGTAGTATTCTCCTGTCTATGCGCTACATTTTTCCATCCAAAGAGTTGTTCCTGGGATTAGGGAGTTGAAATCCTGAAGTCATTTCTATCTTTAGTTTCTCATACAGCAGCATCATTAGCTTTTGTGTGTGGAATTATATTGTTTTATCTAGATTAACATATCTGAATGTTACTAGTGATATCTTTTTCTTTTTAATTAAAAAGTAGCTTAAGATGCTCTGAATGTGCTTGGTAGATTTAATCACTTGCTGCCTTATATTGTTTAATGGCTTTTAATTTTGCCATGTTAGCATTTTAACTAGCTCTCTGGATGCAAAATTGGAAGAGGACATTTTCAAACAAATCTGGTAAAAAGGTTTTTAATCTCAGGTTCATATTTTTGCACATTATAATTTAGGGTATATTTGCAATTTAGGATTTAGGAAATGAGATGCATATCTCAAGCTGTATTGCTTGTAATAGTTTGCTAATTTACAGATTATATTCTTGTAATTATTATAAACTTTTGACAAAGTAGCAACACACTGTTGAAATCTATTTGCAGGTAGGCAAATCATGAAATGCTTGCTGCTTACTTGGTGATTTAAAAATACAAAGTAAGAGGCAGATTAATTTAGCATGTGAAAATATGTCATATTTGTATTCATTGGAACAACATTCCCTTTGGGTGAAAGTGGAAGGAAATGTTGCTGTGGCTGCAGGTACTGTATAAGGCGAGTTTCATCCCTACCCCCCATTTTTAAAAAGTGTGCTATTTTCATATAATTAGTATTCACTATAAGCAGTTAATCACCAGAGAAGAGCTCCCAGAGACAAAACAAGTTGTTTAGCTTGTCAGCATCAGGGAATCAGATGTGTTGAAACATGACTCCTTAAAGCTGGAGTGGATATTGCAGAAGCTGATGGATGATTTAATGCACCATCATTATATTGCATGCCAACAGCTCCCCTTGCAGTACAGAATTTTAATTGTTCCTGAAAGTATAATTATGTGCTATAACATGTTTGTTGGGAATTTTTCCACAGTAGAAAACAATAGCTTTTGAAGGATTTTCACAATTAACTCTGACTTCCTTCTATCTTACATTTCTTCACTGAAGAGTAGGACCAATCCAGAGCTAAAATAGACCATTTCCCCAAATAGTTTTGTTTAAATGCCGTTCAGATGTTGTATTCACACAATGTGTTTCTTTTAAGAGAAAGACAAAGATAAATCTAATAGAATCATTCAAATTGAAAAATAGGTAATGTCTTCAATGGGCAGTTAGCTGTGAAACCTAACTCTTTCATTATTTAGTTGAGTTTGTTAACAATAATTTGAAAATAACTTATTTAGATGGATTTGTTGATATAATTTTAAACTTGTTTTATCAGTATATGGAATGTGTAGATAGAAAATAAAGCTGATATAGTGCTAATAAAGCATTTAATACCACATTTCTTTCTATTAATGTTTTCTACTTGTGATTATTTAGAATCTTGCACAGAAATATATCTCATTCAGTCACTGATATTAAGTTAGAGTTTATGATATATTAACACTGATTGGTACATTATATCTTGCATTGTGAATATTCATCCCATATAAAGTTTCTCTAATGTGAATATTATTAATTTTCTTTCATTTTCAAAAAAAATGATGTCTTAATTTCTTTATCTTTAGTACAGGTAGTCCTTAATTTACAACAGTTCATTTAGTGACCATTCAAAGTTACTGAAAAAAGCAACTTGCAACAATTTTTCACACTCAATGACCTGTGCAGCATCTTCATGGTCACATGATCAAAACTCAAGGGCTTGGCAACTGATTCATATTTATGATGATTGCAATGTTCTGGGGTCATGTGATCCCCTTTTGCGACCTTCTAACCAGCAAAGTCAATGGGGAAGCCAGATTCACTTAACATTCGTGTCACTAACTTAACAACTGTGATGATTTACTCAACAACAGTGGCAAAAAAGGTTACAAAATGGAGGAAAGCTCACTTAACCACTGTATCACTTAGCAACATACATTTTGGGCTCAGTTGTGGTTGTAGGTCAAGGACTACCTGTACTAACATCTTGTCTGTTAAAAATATTAGGATAAATTATTTTTATATTACTAATTGTTTTTTCTTCCATATATAAACCACTAGTGGGTTGCAAAACCTATCGCTACCGTTCGTGTGCATGATTCTTCTGCACATGCGCAGAAGCATCCAGTCAGGTGGGAGGAGCCTCCCACTGCCACCGCTAACCGGTTCGCCAATCCAGGTAGAACCAGTAGCAACCCACCACTGATATAAACGTTATGGTGCATGATTCATATTACATTATCTACATATCTGTAGGCTTCTGGCAGTGGTTTGTGTACTTTATAGTAAAGTAAATTACAGCTATGACACCAGAACTGGATTTCAGAGATCGTTCTATGCTTTGTATAACAAATGGATAATGTTTCTTTTTAGGGCAGTTTCATATGAGATGTGTCTCTTTTTTACAATGAAAATGAATAATTATCAGAACTGATGAATGCAAGAAAATGAAATTGCAAATATTTTTATCTTAATTTTCTTCGTAGAAATGACTTCTGTGGCAGCAATTTTATCATTAAAAGGTTCATAAACGTGTTGCTGAAACATTTTCTTGCTTTGAAAGACATTAAAATCAATAAGAACATTATTATTTAACCACATCTAACAGTTCTTGAAATGTTAAATATAAATCTAAAGATTCCTTTGAATTCTACCACTTCATTCCAAATTTGCTCTTTCCAAATAAAAATCCCAACTAATTGGAATTAATTTTAAAACTATTATTTAATTAAAAGTTGGAAGTAAAAATTAAATATCTATGTTATAAAAGTATTTTCCCATTTATTTGTGTGATAGTAATGCTATTGCAGCAGTTTGCATTAAAACAGGCAGCAACTTTGCAACAGACCCTGTCTTCTGCTTCATTGAAGAGTTTCAGGATCAGAGGGACAGACTTTGCAAGCCTTTTGAAGACAAGGGATTCAGCCTTTATCCAAACATACTGCTCAGCAATAAATGCAATAATACCAATGTGTGTAGCTGCTTTTCTGTATTTATAAAGACTTCATTCTAGAATAGGGCCAATTCAATCAGACAAAGAATACTTGAAACAGAATAGCAATTAAAACATGAAATTGAAATTGTGCATTACCATATCAATAACAGATACTCATATTTATCTAAGAAAATTTGTTTTACTTAATGTCTGGAAGGAAGCCAGCCATGACAGATGTAAAATGGAAGTTTCCCAGCAGGAATCAGATCTGTTTTTACATTTAGCATTTCCTATTAAAACTAGTGCTGTGCAACAAAAGTTCTTCTGCAGTCGCTTTAACCCAGAGGTCTTCAAACTTGGCAGCTTTAAGACTTGCGGACTTCAACTTGAAGTCCGCAAGTCTTAAAGCTGCCAAGTTCGGGGACCCCTGCTTTAACCACTTGCCTTTAATTCAATCAAAAAGAAATTGCTTTCTAAATTTCTTACAAAAAGAAAGTTGCAGAAAAATTCTCATGAAATTCTTGTACTTTACTTTGTTTTATGAAGTGGTCAAAGAGAATATGTTGACAATCTTTCTTTCAATGTATAATCATCTTTCCAGCAATCTTCAACTGCCTTAGTTTCCTATGATTCAATTAAATCCCAAAGGAGACATCTTGAGGAAACTCCCACAATGGGCCTTTTTCAAAACAGGAAATGTGAATAGCAAGAAAGACTGCAAAGTGAAAAAATATCCATAAAAGAACCCTTGATCATCTCAGAATTATTAAGTAAATTCTAAAACAAAATGAAAGGAAATACATAAGCACCTCAAGAATGGAATAGGAAAATGGAAAAATTATAGATGGAAGACCAGGTTTCTGAACAATAGTAATTAAAAGGCACATAAAGAACATCACCAAAAACTTGTTTTGATTGTTTTCTTTGTATTAGTAACTTGATAACTTGATAATCCACCAAACTTTTGAGCTTATTTTCTATTTGTGACACATTCCAATTTTCCTATAAAGATATTAGTTTCCAATATTCTCTTTGCTTTCCTTATATTGGTTTTGCACTTGACATTAGTGCTGCTAAATAGTAAACAAAATCTTGCCCTCCATTTTCAGTATGTTAAAAAAACTGAATCTGATGGCAACATGATTTCGAGTTCTATCTAAATATGACATTCAAATGTTAATTGGAGAATAAATCTTGTTTATTTCATGAAGATGAAAATGTCAATGGAATAAGACTATTTATCACAGTATAATGTCCTTCTGACACCTGATAAATGCCATGATAATGACAGTTATTGGGGAAAAAATTACAATATTCTCTTATTTGTCAAAAACAGATCATACATTTGTTTCAATACAGGAACTTTATTTTATTAAACAAAGGTGATCTAAGAGTGAGGGCATAATTAATATTGCGCAGAGGCTCTTGTTGAGGGCAGCTATCATACCATTTAGAGTTACATAAGTTACCAAACAATGATTAATAAGGTTGGACATCCTAATTTCTTTGTCAACAAACAAACATCATGACATTATTATTGTGGTTCTTTTAGATTAAGAAGAATTAATGTCATCATCGCTGTTAATTTTGTTTGTTTTCAGTCATGTACAGTTTAAATATAAAAATTATACAGAGGTGTTATAAACAACTTCTCACAATAAATTATGTGAATTTCTTTTTACAGATGGAAAACCTTTAACATTAGATGAAATATGGAAAAGTGTGCATGAATGCTATAGGGATCGCCTCTGGCAAGGACCATGGGATACGATTACGCAACAGGTTACCTATTTCTGTCACTTGTATAGAATTGTCACTTGTATAGAATTATTTATTTGAAGAATAAATTTTAGAGAAAAAGATATTGTTACTAGTCCAAATAACAAACAATTTTAATGCAGTCAATATAAGAATCATTTGAAATATACAGTTAATAAACTTTATATGTAATCTGAGAAAGACTTAACCTAATTTTGACAGACCATTCGGAGAAAAAGGTGATAATAATTAATTCCCAAATGTCTTACGTACTACCTTAGGAAGCCGCATCTTTTTCTAGTGCAGGATCCCATGAAAATAAAGCAGAGGTGGGCTGCTGCTGGTTCAGATCGGTTCGGGTGAACTGGTAGGTTCTGACCAGCGGCTGGGCCTGCCCACCCGCCCTATATAACCGCCGTGTGTTTGATGCTACATGCATGTGCAGAAGGCGCATGCGTGAGCAAAGCGAGTACACTCACAATTTCGCTTCTGGGGAAAACCGGTTGTTACATTATGTGATGCCCACCTCTGAAATAAAGTTTGAATTAAGGAAATGCTGACAGGATGCTTTGGAGTGGGCATGGGCATGCTGTCAGCAGTTCCTTAATGCAAAACAAATACTTTCCTGAGGTTGTGTAGAATTGTGCAAGTTTAGAAAAAGATGCCAATTCTGAAGAAAAATGCCAGAAGGTATGGCACATACCCCCTGCTCACCCTACAAAGCATTTTTTGGCTTCAGATCCAAAGCTGTGCACATCCCTCATTTATTTCTTCCCACATTTTATATGCCAGATGCAGTTAGGCTGAAGCACAAGATGGTTCAAGGTGATTCAGTTATACTGATATGTGGGATTCAGCTGGCATACATCCAATTACTTTGGCTGAAAGTATTTTGCATTCTGCATTGAACAAATAACTGAAGCATCGTAAGAGAAAAGAGGAAAGTACACATAAGCATCTGATTGTACTGATACAAATGAAATGTTAAATTTCTATCAGATAATTCTCTCAAAAATATTTCTAAAATGCTCTGTTCACTGTTTTCAAGACTCCAGTGCTTGAGTAAACCTCAGAAAACCCTAGTGGGTTTGGTAGTTGAACTTCTAAATCTAGAACCAAGGCAAAATATTAAATCTTTCAACCAGGAACCTCTTGAGGAATAGCTGCCAAAAGAACCATCTCCTGTTTTCAGTTCTTATTTTTCACTCTGAGAACAGTGACCTAAATACTGTAGTATTTCTGAAAACATCCCAAAGGATAACTCAGTACCCAATAATTCATCTTTGACTAGAGGGAAGTTTTTGGTTATAATGGTTATGTTTGATATACAGAAAAGCATGTATATATTCACATGAAGATTATATACACTGCAAAATAGACTTTTCAAATGTAGCATCCACCAGATGGGTTGACTACCAGTTTCGTAATTGCTTAATAGCATAGCCAATCTTGATATGTTTTATATAGTTGATAGGTTAATGAAAAGTGGCATGGTCAGAAAAAAATATTGAACAAGGACAATGAATGACCTTGTAGGAGGACAATATTTTTCATGTAGAAAGTTTTAGGTTTTCATTTTTGGCAAATTTAAAAAATCCTTTATGGTAAGCCTCCTGAAAAGCATCTTACTGTATGCTTATATCCCTAATGATTCTGGAAGCTATTTCAGCACTACCTCATTTTGCTCATGTATATAAATTAGCATCAAACTGGACTATTTTTAACATTAATCCAGCTGATACTGTTTTTCAGTCTGTGGTTAAGAATCCGCAAGGCATGTTTTTCTAGTAGTATTACAGTGCTATCCATTACATAATTTAATTTATGGCGGTGTTGAGCAAAAAATCAATAAATTATTTCTAAAATGTCAAAGATGTTCATAATACTCTTTTTTAAAGAAGCAGACTCAAAACTGTTTCTGAAGTAACAGTGCTAAGGCTGTTACTTGCAAGGCTGTTACTTATCATGAATCCATACAAAGTGGATTCATGATAGAGTTTAAATTTTACACTTGCATCTTAAAGAATCTGTGTAGACAGCTATTCATAGACATTTTTCTGGACATGCTGCAGGATGTTAATAGGAAGATTTGTGTATAGTGTACCCTAGGAGATTGTTGTTAAGATTTCTCATTAAATGCCTGATCAACAGTTCCTATAGTGCACTGCCTAAAACTTCTGGAAAATCATTTGTGTTGTCAAAACTGTGCAAGACAAAAATACAAATATACTGAACTAATTTATCTTTTATATTTCCATGAACAAATTTGAAACTTAAGTCTGAAGTTCTAGGTCTTCTTCTGAAGAGGCCATAGGTACCAATACATCCAAAGTTGGGCCGTTCTGTTCTGATTGAAGCTTTCTACTATAGTATCACTCCTGGAAATCAGGAAGTGGATTTTTAAAATTCTTGACTCTACAGATTTTCAAATATATAGTTCAAATATTTATGAAGCAGTTGTATAAATGTAACCCAACTCAAAGTCATTTTTATATATCTATTTCTGCTACTTTTTCCATTTTAAAATTCTGGAGAAATATGATGACGACAATAACAACAACAACAACAAAATTTCAAAGTTCGTTTTAGCATGGGGTTTGCCAGCATCCCAATTCAGGCTTTAAAATTCGTTCAACTGAGCAATTGGTGCTAAACGTTTTCCTTTTCTTTGTTATTTGGGAGATTAAAGGTCAAACTGAGAGCCTTAAGCTTTGTATGCTGAACTTCATGCCAAAAGTGGCAATAAATCTCGATTCTTAACCCATTTTCAGGTACTGTTTATAATGGAAACTCATACAGGTAACAAGCTGGGTTAGTTGTTTCATTGCAGACAAGAATAAAACCAAATACCCAGACATGTGCCACCTACAACTTATAAAAATCGATACCTTCTGTATATGTTAGAGCTCTATGTTTAAATTCTAGGTCTTTTTCTCATGTTTTCTGAATTAAAATGAGTCTGTTGTTTTTGTGGCCTTCTGATTGAGAGGCACCTGCTCAGTGTTTGCATAATAGTTCTGTCTAGCATGGGAATTGCTGGCTCTGCCTTGGGAAATTCCTTATACTGCAGGTGAGTTTCAGGTGTGCTATTGCAATCCTTGACATACCATGACAATCCTGATGATGCTTGATAATTTTAAGCTACATCAACACATTGCTTATTGTGTGAATTAGATATGTACATGGAAAGCATGGCTATGGCTTGCATGGCCTGCTTTAAATAACCTGTTCATCTTTCTAGCAGATCAGAATAGAAGATACAGATAATTCACTGAATATAATATTATTTAAGGAAAAAGAAACATTTAATATATTTAATGGCTGATTCACTAAGAGCATGATGAGCTGTCAGGTGAACCTAAAACATAACCGATCTATAATTTTATGTCAACTCTTTTGCTAGGTTTTTGTTCTAGATAATTTTTAAAAATCATTAGCTTTTTAATAAATTACTGAACAAGAAAGCTGACAAATTGTACTTTCATTGTGGATTATATAAATATGGCATTGGTAGTTCATGAAAGATATACTAATCAATAGCTAATAATAAAGGAACTTGAAGAGATGCTTTGCAGTGATGTTGATGTGAATAAAGTGCCCTTCTTCAAAATGCTGAGGCAGCCATGTCCTCGGGAAGGTTAGAGTCAACTTAAGGGAGTGTTTATCTTTTTAAATAGCTATTAGGTATAACAGAAAGCAGGGTATCTATATGTAGGTACACTATACCACTGAATGACAGTTGCTGGAGGGCCATCAGGGCAAATTATTATCCTTACAGTTTCTTTCCTGAGAAAGTTCTAGTCCAGTAAATCTTGATTTCTAAATTCTAAACTTGAAAAGGAATGCACATAAATTATTGGGATTTGTGCATGAAAACTCAAATAGATTCAACAAAGATTATTTTCCAGCAGAGTTTACTGCTTGGAAGAGTGATACTAACAAGACATTACATACAAGGTTCCTATGAAGTCATGTGTATCAAGGTCTGCCATACTTACACCCACAGAGCAGTGCTGGGTTTCTATTGGTTGGCCCTGGTTTGGGTGAACCGGTAGCAGCAGCAGCAGTGGGAGGGTCTGCCCACCTGCAGACGTCATCACAGATGCTCTGCGCATGTGCAGATGCACCGCATGCGAGTAAAGCAAGTGCGCGCGTGCTCACAGTTCCGAACTGGTAGCGAGGATAAGTGAAACCCACTACTGCCACAGAGAGATAAACACACAGAGATACTTTATAAGTGGAACATTTATTCTATAGCATAACTATAGATAACCATTTTGGTTATCCTTAAAATTATTTATTATTATTTATTAAATTTGTTTAGCTGCTGATCTCATCATGAAGTAACTCTAGGCAGCTTACAATGACTTAACATTTTAAAGAATTTCCAGAATTTTTTTTTCTTGCTTGACCTGTACAAAACTATTGTAAAAAAATAAACAACAGTACCCTTCTTGAAACTACATGTTTCTAAGGAGGAAATTCTGAGACTAAATTCATCCTTTAATTCTTACTTTTTACACTTTCCAATAGATGCTTTGAGCTAATTTGTATTTTGAATCTAAATTTATCCTTGATTCACTTTCTTCCCTATTATTGTATTGACGCCTTTTCTCAACTTCCGATTTGTACAATTTTTTGCTGTGTAAAAACTAAATTGATTCATAAAGAATCTGGTCAAACTTCACTATAAGGAATCCTGTGGTTCTTCAAGAACTTGATGGGAGAGATTATGGGATTAAAAAAGAAACTCCCTTGAATATAGCCAATTTTGTGTCACTAGAGATTTTCCTTTAGATGAGGAATTCTGGGAATGTTTTTAAAATGAGCAGATTCCATGGTCTGAAAAATTTTGAAAAACCATGTTCTATCCTTTACTATCAATACAATTCTTGGGAATATTTCACATATAATCTAGTTCTTTGCTGTCAGGAATATTTTGTTAAGGTGAACCATACTTTCTTTGGTAAAGTAAGTACAGTTTTAAAAATTATCGGTGTTCACATTAAGTAGATCATGGAATAACTAGGTAAATATAATAATTCTTTATCTCTTCTTTTACACTTTTCTTTATTTATGCTGTTTTTTCCACATGAACTTCTCCTAAGAAGCAAAATTTGCCAAGCACTTGAAAAGTGCTGCATAGATTCAACAACATTAAGAAAAAAACTGTACGATGAAGTGTGCCTATTAATTATGACTCAAATGTATAATTGCTTCCACTTTTTAGAGAAAAATGGAGTTCCAGAGTTTAAACTGAAAAATTGGCAGACCAATGTTTGTCATTAGAATTGGCACTCATTATTTTTGAAAAATAAACAGACGATATATTTTTCAGCGCTTGCCAAAATAAAATTAATCAGTTACCAACTTTTTACTACAGTTGCATATTATTTTAATAAGTTAAATTAAAATATGTGCTAAAGTTGTCATAACTTTGTAATGATGGATAAAATAAGACAAGGATTACTTAGTAAAGTTAGCGCAGCATAATTTATTTATTTATTTATTTGTCAAACATGTACAAGGTAGCAAGTGTAAGTATGAACATAAACATGAAAAAAAGGAAGTAAATACAGATAAATGGGGACAGTAAGATAGGGACGGTAGGCACGCTGGTGCGCTTATGCATACCCCCTTTACAGACCTCTTAGGAATGGGGTGATGTCCATGGTAGACAGTTTAAAGTTGACAGGTGTGAGGGTTTGAGGATGTAACAACCGAGTCGGGTAGAGCATTCCAGGCATTGACCACTCTATTGCTGAAGTTGTATTTTCTGCAATTGAGTTTGGAGCTTGATACGAACCTTGAGTTTGTATCGATTGTTTGCCTGTGTATTATTGAGGTTGAAGCTGAAGATGTTGTTGACAGGAAAGACATTGCAGCAGACAATTTTGTGTACTATGCTTAGATCAGACCGCAGGTTTAATAATGATGTAAAAATATATCTGTAACAGTCATATAAAGTTGCCTCATGTTATTAGCATAAATTGATAATACTTTATACTGTTTCTGAAAATTAGTACTACTAATTGTTCTTGTTCTGTTATAAGTTACAGATTTATAATTTACCTTCTTCATCTGCTTTGTGGGATTTTGTTTGCTACAACAATGTGCCTGACACAATTGTTCTCTATAGCTGCAGTTAATTATGAACAAAAACCAATCTTTCAAACAATTCAATTATTTAACTATTGTTAAACATTTAATAATGTAGTCATCATTGTTTTTTGACCACTCATGGATTGTAATGACAGAGTATGTTCATTTTGAATTAGAAGAGGCATTAAACTAAGAAAGATTACCTTGCTAAAGGTAACAGAAAGACTCTATGAAGTTTGATTTTTAAAATGATGTTATAATGATGTTGCTCCATAATATTAATTAAAATACAGCTTCAGAAATATTGAGTGTATATATTTGGAATTCTGGATCAATTATAAACTAGCATGTCTTGAATAAGCAGAGACAACTGAAGGACCAATGAGTAAAGTGATCCTACTTATAATCAGTCATATGTGGGAATCACATTGGGAGGCAGGGCAAAGATATAGTAGCTGAACCCACAGCAAGAATCACCAAAGAAATCTCCATACTATATTGGGTTGTAAAGGATACTGGTGTACAGATAGTCCTCAATATGTTCTTACATGATTAAAGAAGATAATCACAATAAATCACAGAGAAATATAATTCTATCACATATTTAATATTTTGTATGTACATATACACCATGATTTTGCATTTAGGCTCCCCTTTTTGTATGCAGAAAATGTTATGGTGAGATCACAAATACAGATGAATCTTCTACTAGCTGTTGGTTCAGTAGAAATACAAATAATAACTGTGGAACAGAGGTGAGAGTTGCTCATATACATAAAGGCTGTGCTAAACTGAGGCCCCTGAAGTTGCTTTCAGAAATCCCTGTTGATTCGGAAAATCTGGACCCACCTGACAGAGGCAAGTGTTTGGCTGGGCAGAAATGCTGGAATGACAGAATCAGGTTTTTAAAAGTGTGATTTAGGGGCCCCTCTTTTTGGGAATACTAGGCAAATTTCTATTATGCCTATGATATCCTATGGTATAACATGCTATTGCATGGAGGTATGTCTATGTCCGTGGAAGAAGGAGCTTAAAACCAGTGAGGAGTTCAGTAGTAGCTAAACAATGCCAGCTGGCGGGCCCACGGGAAAGGGCCTTCTCTGTGGCTGCTCCGACTCTCTGGAACCAGCTACATCCCGAGGTCCAGACTGCCTGTACCCTGCTGACCTTCTGCAAAGCAGTCAAAACCTGGCTTTTCCGGCAGGCATGGGGCCGTTGATCTTGCGACTGTGATCTAGCAAGATCTGGCCCCTGACGGGATATGAATGTTTCTTTTTTTTCCTGCTGTTTACTGTTTTTAAATTGCTTTTAAATTTTTTATAAATGTAAT
>JANHFM010002414.1:133002-143772 GCA_032468115.1 Grayia smithii | reverse complement strand
GGAAGACTACATTAACCCTTGCCTGACCATTGGTCCATACTGTCTAGAGAAGGCACACTCAGGTAAGCCACTGTCCGTTTGCTTAGAATTAATGGAAATGTTTTTAATTTTTTAAAAATTGTAGACAATTATTAATTTAAGTTTTGTTTATCTTGATCTATCTGATCATTTCATTAATTCACTTTTCTCATTTATTCCAATGTTCCTTTTCTCAACAGATAAGGGCTACTTCTAATAAACAATAATAAATTCTAATATATACTAGATATACATGGACATATAGTATATTTCTATATACTATATTCTAGTAAATTCTAATAAATTCTAATAAATAATAATATAAATATTCAAATAGATACACTAATGGTTACCAATGTACAGATAGTAACTGATTTTAAAGGAGATCAAACAAAGGAAGGAGTATATCTAAATTCTGGAAGATAGCAGTGTTAACTTATGAGTTATCTTGAAAAATATTTCCTATTTACAAAATCTTCTAGAGTTAGATCAGCATATCTGTCTTTCCCAAACTGGAAGGCTACAGGAATTGATAGAATATCTACAGATATGATAAGCAACTGAAGAAGAATCTGTAAAAGTTCTAACCAAACAATGTCAGCAAATGTGGAGAACAATATAGCCAATATAGATTGGAAGAATTTGGCCTACATACCAGTACAAAAGAAAGGACATTTAACAGATTATGCAAACTATCAAATAATATCCCTTTATTTCACATACTAAGCAATACTCTCTATATAAAGGGAAATGCCAGATGATGTTGCTATTGATGCATGCTTGATCAATAAAAAATATTTTGCAGAAGTGAAAGAATTCCAGTAAATAGTCAATAGGTGTTGGGAAATGCCCACCCAGAGAGGGAAGAGGATCAGCCTTGAGTCATTGTGCAACTACAAGAAACCCAGGATTGACCACCACCACCACCCCATTCCCCCAAGCCCCATAATCCTTATCTATCTGTTTCCAAGGAAAGCAAGGTTTCTCAACATTCTCTCTCATGAATCTCACCAGGCTCAAGGTTGACTTAGCCTTCCATCCTTCTGAAGTTGGTAAAATGAGGGCCCAGATTGTTGGGGGCAATATTCTAACTGTAAAATGCTTAGAGAAGGCTGAAAAGCACTATGAAGTGGTATATAAGTCCAAGTGCTATTGCTATTCAGGGAAGATACCTGTATTATAAGCAGAATGCAATAAAGTAGTTTATGAATCAGGATATATGGGGAACTCATCAGATTTGCAGATGACACCAAGGAGGCAGAAGATTAATTTAAGATTCAGAAGAATGTTGAAAGGCTTGAACATTGGGCATTCTGTAACAGAATGAAATTCAGTGGTGAAAAAAGTAAGGTTCTACAATTAGTCAAGAAAAACAAATGCACAGGTATATAGTATAGGTGGTATCTGGTTCAATAATAGTAACCGTGAGAAGGTTCTTGAAGTCCTATTGGACAGTCACTTAAATATGAGCCAACTGTGTGCTACAGCTTCCAAAAAAGCTAACACAATCCTAGGCTGCATTAACAGAGGCATTGAATCAAGATTACTTGATATGTTAATACCACTTTATATTGCCTTTGTAAGACCACCCTTGGAATACTGCATTCAGCTTTGATTGCCACAATGTAAAAAAAAGATGTTGAGACTAAAAAGAGTACAGAGAAGATAAAGGTGATTATGGGACTGGAGGCAAAAACATATAAAGAACGGTTGCTGGAATTATGTATAGTTTAATGAAAGGACTAGGCATGACATGATAGCAGTGCTCCAGTATCTAAGGGGTTGCCACAAAGAAGAGGAAGTCAAGCTATTCTCTAAAGCATCTGAAGGCAGGTCAAGAAGCAGTGGATGGAAACTAATCAAGGAGAGAAGCAACTAGAATTTAGGAAAAATTTCCTGATAGAACAGTTAATCAGTGGAACAACTTGTCTCCAGAAGTTGTGAATGCTCCAACACTAGATGTTTTTAAGAAGAGATTGGACAACCATTTGTCTGAAATGGTATAGGGTTTCCTGCCTGAGCAGGGGGTTGGGCTAGAAGACCTCCAAAGTCCCTTCCAATTCCGTTATTCATTTAGTTACTTTGAACTCTGTGTGTGGATCTGGTCATTTGTGCCTGGCAATATGGACTTTGTTGATTATAGAAAGGCCTTTGATTGTGTTTATCATGGCAGTCTATGAAATGTCCCTAGAAAATCAGAGTCCCAGAACTTCTCAATGTATTCACACAAAACCTATATTTTATATATTTATTTATTAAATGTATATGCCACTCACCTGAAATATATAGGCAAAAGTGAGAGTCCAGGCAGAACATGGCAATATGTCGTTGCTATAGATTGGCAAAGGAATGAAAAAATGCTATATATTCTCTCTTCCTTATTTTAACATTTCATTCATTCATTCATTCAGCCTATATTCTCTGATTGCAACAAGATGAATATGACTTTAAAATTGGAGGAGGAAACATCAATAACCTGTGATATTGCTAATGATTCTCCTCTGATTCCAGTCTCTTATAATAGAAGTTGAGGGCAGAGTAAACATGGGGATAAGATTATATTTAACCTTAAGTAAAGCAAACATAGCAGGTAGAGCAGCCAGTCATATATTTGACAATGAAGATACTGAAGTGGTAGTTAAGTTTCTGCTCTTTTGGATTGATTGTTAAAAGTAAAAGAACTAGCACCTAACAAATACATACTAATGCTTGGTATGAAAATTTAAAAAGATATTCGGATGCTGTCATCTGTCTATACTTACAAAAATCAGTCTTGCACAAGCAATGGTTTTGCCTGCGAGACTCTGTAGAAGTAAAGTGGGTCTTTGAAGAAGTTTGATAGAAAGACTATTGATACATTTGAACTTTTGTGTTGGAAGAGATTCTGAGAATATATGGGTATCCAAGAAACAAAAATCAATCCAGACTTGTCACTCAAGGCACAAATGACCAGGGACAAATTATTGTATTTTAGGTATATTATGAAAATATACCTAATATAAATGATGGAAAAAACTATCATAGGAAATGTGAAAAGAAAAGGAAAACAACCAGTATCAAGATGGATGGACTTTATTACCGTGGCAGTATGTATATCTTTAGAAGACCTGAAGGATCAGATTGGGGATATTTGAAAATAGAAAAATTCTTTCTATTTTTTCCTAAGAGTTGATATTCATTTTATAATACATAATTAATAATAGATAATGGATGTAATTTTGATAATCAAAATTTTATTGCCAGTTTCAAGACTTGGGTTTTTTCCAGAAATCTGTCTTTGCAACAAGTTTTTTAAGTTTTTCTGATGCAATAGTAAAGGTGTTTGTTATTTTTTAATTTGGCACTTATTTCATAATGAAAAATGACATCAGTTCATTTATATGAGTAACAGATGGTAATATCTTTGCATGAATTTATAGTTGGGATCTACAGGATTAAAATAAAAGGAATCTATAACATATTTAATATTCTTCTTTTTCAGTTTGGTAAATTTTATAGTTTCAGTGTACATTTGTGCACTATATTGCATATCCTTATAAATTCATTTTTACATCGTATTTTGCACAAAATTAAAAGTGATAAATTTGTCTCACTGACTAGTTATTTTCCAAATCTTTCAGTGGTTCAGAGTTTAAATATAGAGCAATAGGATAAGAAAATTTTAATTTCTAGTCAAGTTGACTATGTTTGATGAGGGTTGAAATTCATAAACATATGGAAAATCATATGCTGGCCATTTCCAGATAGCATAAGACAGATATGAAAATGAATATATTTCAGATATTGAATATGAATATCTTCAGAAAAGAGCATTTGAATTGTAGAAAAAGAACATGCAATAGTCTGATGTTGATGTAAGCTGGTAAATGTAAAAATTGTAATCCTACATATCGCTAAGATTACCTTAAAATACATTAAATTCATCTTAAATATATGATTACAGTTATATTTTTAATTCTCATCACTCAGTTAAATTATATTTCTCACTGCTATGCTTTTTGTGGGTCCATTTAAAAAAAATTATGTGAAAAAGGATTGTGACAAAGTAGCAAAGTTTATTTTGTTAGTGCTACTGAACTACAGGAACATAATCAAAATGTTTATGAGCCAAATGTAAATTCTGATTGCCAAGGCCAATTATGACTAATACAATTTCAATAACACCAATATTGGTTTTGCACTTAGCAGTAAGTCTGGCCTGAAAAAGAACAGTAAATCATTTATATTCAGAGTTAAATTTATTCATCTCTGCAGATCCTTTTGCTAATACAAAGAGAAGGAAAAAAACATAGCTGGGAAATTATTTTTGTAATTATTCTTATTTTAACATTTTATGCATATCCTGCCCAATCCTTGTCCTGGCATTAATTTCTTGTGTGATGTTTTTTAAAAATGATTTAGGATCTATTTGGAATTTACCATGAGTTTATAATCTTGTTAAACACCTTTAATGTTCAAATGCTAAATAATTTTTTCATACGACTAATGTTTTAAGTATAATATTTAGATGGTACATTTTTAAGGTAAATGCAGTGTTTATGAATGTTATCATTATAATTCCAACTTGTCTACAAGTTATAGTTATTTAAATTTTGTTATTTAATCATGTTGATACTTTTGTAGATAAATAAATGAAGATAGTTTATTCAAAATAGGTTCAGAAGTCTAGGATTCATGCCTCAGGCTTATTAGATCAACAGTCCCCAACCTTTCCGGCTTGGCAGCCTAGCAGATGGGGAAGAGAGGATGGTTCTGTGCGAGTGGTAGGTACACTCGCACAAGTGGAGCTTCGCATGTGAGCGCAAGTGCCTGCCACTCACACAAGCGCCGTTCATTCAAGTAGGGCTGCGCACATGGTCTCGCCTATCACTTGCACAGCCCAGTTCTGAATGGGCTGCAGCCCACTAGTGGGCCTGGGCCCAGGGGTTGGGGACCCCTGTTATTAGATGATCTTGGGTAATTCAATTTCATTTCATTTCCATTCATTGAAAAAAGTATATTTTTAAAAATTTATTATGGGACAACTTGTGAACTATAAACAATTTTGTATACTAAAAATACATTTACAGAGTTAACCTCTTTTTTAGGAACATCCATTACTTGGTCAGCCTTTCTTTGTACTTCATCCCTGCCGGACAAATGAATTTATGTCTTCAATATTATCTAATTTACATAAACAAAAAAAGTGAGTAATACCAGTCTACATTCTCAAACCCAACCTTAAATATTTCATGAAAAAAATCAATAGTGTATTTTTGGTGTTGAACTATTGCCTAAGAATCATACATGTTTTCTATAGCTAGAGGGCCAGGCCACCTTACAAAATAAGGTGTTAATTCCTAAACTTATTGTTACAATGAGTATATAATTCTTATAGTTCCCTAGTTCATATAGTTCCACTGTCATAACTTCAAACAGTTGCTGAATGAATGGTTGTAAGTCAAGGACTAACTGGATAGTGTTTCTTTTTCTTGTGCTTTAGTTTGAGCAGCTTGATTTTTGCTTTCTGTTCTTTGTTGGTTTAACACATTCTGATCTTTCTTTCCTTGGTCTTATTTCTACAAATCTAGAATACTAGTACACAGTCTTCCTCAGTGACCTCACATAATCTCCTTATTGCTATATAAGTCTTCTTTTTCCAGATTGTCACTAACAGTTTTATGCAGTTGCATTGGCTTCTGCTGTTTTTCTTTGTTAAATTTAGTTACAATTGTGTTTTGAGCATCTTCCCATTTTCTTTGTCTGCCACTTATTATTGCTTTGTATTGATTAAAGTCTGTTTTCTTAGGTTCAAGAGATGTGTTTGACTATAATCTGGTTCTGATAGTAGGGAGCCACCAACTACAATTCCCCTCTTTGTTATTTTTGCAGGTAGCAGTTCAGTTCTACTGTTGTTCAGGGTTGAGAATTTGAGCTTTCTCATATTTCTCAAACACTAAAAAATTCAACTGAATGCCTGAAATAGAGAAATGTGAGAAGAAAATAAGCTATACTCTCAGATCAGTGTCAGGTTGTCCATTTACTTGGGTTACTTTACAAATAACTTGATGCTTTTTAAAATTCATCAAAGTCCAGTTCTATGGAATTTAAACAATCTTTCCAGCATTCCTTTCTAAAAGAGCTTTCAGTAATATGTGACTATGTGCTTTTATTACATTACAGGTTCCCTGTATGTTTCAGATCTGTTGAATTTCATTTACAATTTTTGCAGCTTTTCTTATTTAAAACGGGATTTTTTTAGAACCCCCCCCCCCAAGTTGAATTGTCTTCTTATACTTAATTTAAAGTGTAAACAATTGTAGTTAAACAATTTCACAATCATCGCCAACTAAAAGAGTATATGGTAGTACTTCTTGCAATTAATTAATTCTCTGCAGTGATGTCTAACAACTGTGTCTGTCTCAAAATACACTGTACTGGAAGGTTAGAATTGCCAATAATGTAAATTGTTTTACAAAATGCTCTTTTCTAATAAGCTGTATGTCATAACATTTTAATAAAAATAGTGCCCAACTTTCAAAGATACTTGGAATATTTCATTACTGTTCCCCTAAATAGAAATGTGCATTTTATTTTTTCTTTGTAGGCATACAAACTACATTATTTCATGGTTGAGTGTGGTTGGCCCAGTTGTGGGTCTCCATCTGCCTTTGAGTTATGCAGAAGCCAATTGGGATGAGATTACAGGTGCTGATTAAAGAGGTAAAATATGCCACTATTTATTTATTTATTAAAATTTTACATCGTTCATCTCCACAAGGAGCAACTCTAGATGACTTACAACTAAGTAAAAACAATAAGATAAATATTAAAATAAATATTAACATTACAATGATTAAAAATAATCAAAGATGGGAAGGAACGGAGCAAGATGTACATGGATGTATGTACATTAGAACTCAGTCTAATCAACCACCTCCAGTATGACACAAACAACCTCATTGGGTCCCCAGGCCAATTGGAAAAGCCAGCTATTCAAACTCTTTCTAAAGGCCAGAAATGTCCCAAAAGTGCTTTTTCAGGAGGCAACTGGACTTTCTTGTTGTTCTTTGAAGACGTTTCACTTCTTATCCAAGAAGCTTCTTCAGGTCTGACTCTGATTCTTCAGCTCTGGATGGTGGGGAATGGAAGGATTTATACCCCTTGCAGACAGCTGATCATTTGCACTCTTTTAGAGAGTTGTTGAGGCCCCTGGAGGTTTATCTGTGTTGTCAGGGTCACCTGAATAGTGCAAATGGGTCTGGAGCTTTCTTGGAATTGTTGAAAGGACTGTGTTGTAGACTGGAGATAGATGATGTCGTATCCCTCCCCCTCTGTTGAGAGGGCTGTTCAATTTTGACATAGATGGCCTCTTTGACCCCTCTTTCAAACTAAACTGCGGTCAGTGAGGAGTCAAAGAGGCCATCTATGTCAAAATTTAACAGCCCTCTCTCAACAGAGGGTGAAGCATACAACATCATCTATATCTAAAATGAGAGTATGGATTTTCTAAAAGGTGATCTCCTGAGTTTGTGCCTTATATTTTTATTATATGGCTTATATATTATATTTTGTATCTTTCCATTGATTTTATACTGTTCTTTAGAATACTATACACTGATGATTTTTGTGTGAACACTCGAATTCTCTGGCTTGTGCAGATTAAATTAGAGATAATTTTCACTATGGTTGGGAAACTGAAATGAGATATTTTCCCTGTTTCTTTATAGAGAAAATTTCTTTCCCATGTTATATATTGTTGTTACTTATGACACAGTACCTATGATGATGACTAATGAGATTGGTCTCACTTAAGAATAATAAAATCTAGGATACAAACTGTAATAAAATAAATGAATATGAAAGGATCCTTCACATACTATATTTTTGTCTAGGAAAAAACAAATACATGTTGAAGTGATAACTGTATCTAGTGAATCTAAAATTGCTTATTTTTTCAGAGTATGTTTTCAGTGATAGTTATTTGTCTTAAATATTTATGCGGTGAGAAACTGTTTTCAAATGCTAAGGGTAATTATTCTAATAATAAAAAAAAGTAAAAGTAAAATTAGTTTAGATTCATCATTTTCTTCATGTTTACATTTTGATCTCATTCAAACCATAGTTTCTGATTTCTTTTTCACTGTTATTTCAGATTATGGACAAAAATATGGATTTGGGTGAAATATAAAGTGTCATAAGCCTTGTAATTTAACTTATGCTTGGAGCTAAGAATAATACAACAGTGGATACCCTGTTTTGTTAATATAGTCTAATGAATATAGTCCAGTTTACAAATATGTTTTCAATTCAATAAGGATACATGATGCCATCGGGATACAAATATTGATTCATATTATAATTTCTTTGACTGTGATAAATCGGGAAAAAGATATTTCTCCTCCAAAACAAGTAAGGACTATATTGGAGCAACATCTGGACAAGTGATTCAAATTATAGAAAGAACATAAGCAATTGCCAAAAATATCTGAAACCAGGAACAGTTATAACCATTTCTCTATCTTGACTGCTGTTGGAGCTTATGCAAATTAATGAAAAGGAATAATTTGTGTGAACAGTTGCCTTGCTGCAGGACTCATGAGCAAAGCTGATAATATAACTTAACATTCTTCTTTTGAAGATTTAGTATGAAATGTAATCATACAGAATGTTAATAAGCCAGTGCATACATAAGGAAAACTATTATTGGCTACAGCTTCTATTTATAAGCATTATAATATATTGAGAAAGACTAATATTTAAATAACTTATGACCAATTTTATATCATGGTGGCAATTTTATTTTTTCAAGTGTCTTTCCTATTCCTGTAGAAATGAAGAACTTTGGTATAAAAATGCAGTAAAGGATGCAGTTGTCACCAACTTGTAATTTATGGTCCTTCAATCAAATGTCTTAGCCTGGGTCCCATACCAGAAATAACCCAGACCTGGAAGAAAGTGCCTAAGGGGTCAAAATTGGCTTTGAAAAGAATCTGTTACTGTGTCTGTATGTCATTCTCATAAATAAAATGGTAGCTACTTTCACACCTACTTGTCTTTCTGTATGCTATTTCTTTAAAAAAAAATGTTGGACTTAAAAAAATAGTATATGTAATACCCAATCCAAACCATCTGAAATTTGTCCTTTAAATAACATGTATCTTTGTTTTCTAATTTTTCCCCAGCTGATTTTCTTTTCAGCAGAGTTCCTTAAAGATAAACTGTGTTGAAAAGTTTACATTATGAGTTCCACGGTTTTATTTACAAGTCTGTTTCATGCCTACAACAATCTAGACAGGCACACACATGCTTACAATATGTATAGTTGTGTCTTACTCTTTCAAGAGGTTAATTAGCAGTCGATGTATGAAACCAATTAGCAGAAAATGGCCAGGTTTTTATTTCAATTATGTTATTTAATTAGTCACTGCCTGATTAATGTCAATTATTTCTCTGAGTTGTACCCTATCATAGGTTATCATAGAGATGTACCCTATGTGCTTTCCATTTGGTTTTCATTTCCATTAAAATAGTATCAGTTGTCAACAAAATCTGCCTATTTCTTACTATAGTAAATAGAGTCGATATTCTAATATTGTACTATTCCAATTACAAGTTAATTTTCAAAAGCTCAATGTGTTTTGATAATTAAAAAGACAATTCATTACTTTAGCTTCATTCATAATATTAGGATGTATTGAGGTAATTTATAGGGTACAGTTAAGACTTGGGGCTTGTTCTTAGCTTTATGTCTTTTCCTCATCTACAGTAAGCAAATCTCCACAGAGATTAAATAGATTTCACATAAATAAAGTCACTATATATCAGTAAGAAAAATAGTACACTGTAATGTAATATCCATTTAATTTCCATGCCAACCTTTTATTCAATTTTTTAATTTTTTGTTTTATGTATGTATGTATTTATTTATTTATTTATATTCACCCATGGCGACTCAAAGCAGCTCACAGAATATAAATGTATTTTGTTATAGAAAACAAATACATGTAAAGCTTACTATTTAAAATAGTTAAAAAATTTCTAGTTATTAAATATATATTATTTTGCATCCTTTAAAATAGCCACAGTACAGTTTAATAATTTTGTTTGATGATATAACTTTGCATTTTTAAACTGAGTCTTGTGTTGTCTGTCTGTACATGCATGTGTGCAATACCACATTAAAACACATAGAAGGCTTAAGAGTTATGATAAAAGTTGATACCAACTTAGTTTTAAAAGCCATATTTTCATTCCTTTGATCTAAATATATACAGTATAAGAAAAATGAAATAAAACCTCTCATGTTAGTGACACTACTCCTATTTGGATTCTTATATATTCAGGAGGCCCGGGGGGGGGGGGTTCTACTTACCTTTACTACCGGTTTTCTTCATGCACGCGCTTTGCGTGTGATCGGAGTGCTGACGAAAAAGGATGCATATTTCAGTAAATTCAAGGTAAGTATCAGAACATTTCTATTTTAATACTAATACAACACTAAAAATCATCCTCTAATACACTACTTAATTTTGCCAGTTTCTGTTAAAGATCTATTAGGGCATCTTAGTAGAAATATTTTTTTAGTTATTAGCCATCATTCAGGAAAATACAGATTCTAATCATAGAGGTCAATATAGTATATACAATATGATATATAGCTGTACAGTATCTAACCAACTATTAATTTGTTGATCTATTCCACTGTTTTTTTCAATATAGAAATACAAAGCACACATATATGGTAATATTTATAAATGTTTTTAATTTCAT
>JANHFM010002412.1:165291-176114 GCA_032468115.1 Grayia smithii | reverse complement strand
CAGAGTCCTCTGGGAGATGGGCGGCATATAAATATGATAAATAAATAAATAAATAAATAAATAAATAAATAAATAAAAGCGCGTGCATGAAGAGAACAGATAGTAAAGGTAAGTAGTACCCACCCCTGGTTTAAGCTCTTATGATTACAGATATTGCCTCAACTTCTACTTTTTCATTCTTTAGTTCTAGACAGACACTTTTACAATCTGGCTTTTTAAATTTTTCTAAGTTCTTCTCTGAATTTTCTTTCCAACTCCAGTTCAGGCAGAAGAGTGACTAGTTTAACAAGTATTCTAAATAAAACCTGGCATTTAAAGGGGGGAAATGCATATTGTTGCACGCTCCTAACTGTTCCTTCCTTAGAAATAAGTTTTTAAAAATGGCTTATAATGTGATAGAATGTAGTAGGCTGGTTTAATAAAGGGGTCGGGGGGCTACATTCCAGAGGAATAAGAGACAACTCAGGCCAGATATTTTGTGTGGTTAAAAGTTGGTGAACACTTGTTGTTCAGTAACTAAGTCACACTTAATTCTTCACGACCCCATAGACCACAACACATCAGGCCCCCTTGTCATCCACTGTCTCCCTGAGTCTGCCCAAACCCATGCATTGTACTGATGACAGTGAAAATAGCCCCTCCCTAATGGTTCTCAGAGTACATGGTTGATACAGATTGTAGACTGCTTAGCCTGGCAAGATTCTGTCCACAGGTGTGGAAACAATAAAGAACTCAGCTTAGATGAATCACCACATGTCATTCTTGGTTTCAGGGCCAATGGGCAAAAGATGATAAAAAGACAGTAATATAATGACATTACTTTAGCATACTATTCCTAGGGTAATGTATTAAAATTGAATGAAACCTCATAGACAGCTTTCTCCAGCTGCTTCATGTAAATGAAAAGCAATATGCCAGCCCTTTAAGGTAGTCAAGGAGACTTGGGATGTACTTTAATGCAATTAGAGTATTGTAACAAAATCTTGAGAGCCTGCCAATACCCTTGTCTGCGTTAATTTATACTAACACAAAGAAGGTGCAGTTGCTTTCTTCTTTGCACTTCCTACTTCCTCAGGACTCAAATATTCCCCCCCCCCCCTAATGAATACTCTCTTCTCTGAGTCAAATCAACAACTTGACACACTTTGCAGCATTCCAGAAAGATGCAATAATGGACCATTCTCCATACCATTACAAAAGAGGGACTCCAACCCCAACCCTAACATATAGTCCAGAAGGATTCCATGGCAACAAGGAATTCTCTAACTCCATCCAGGATCTGACAAGGTTATCATTCTGTAGAACTACCAGTGCTACCTCCATTCCTTTCCCAGGCTTCAACACTGACTGAAAATGGATTAATGTGCTACAAAATTGCCTTGCCAACCATGATTTCAGATATCTTCCCCAGAGGTTGGGGACAGTATAATAGTTATCAGGTATATGGATCTCTGAAGGACCTCTTAGGATGCAGTCTACCTCCTTCATGGCTTCTTCATGGCTGCCAGCCAAACCACTTCTTAAAGGGAATAGCTAACAATCTGCCAAAACCCGATATACTATGTAATCTCCTTTGTTGACAAAATTATATTTTGCCAATTCTTTCTTCCTGTATTGTTTAGTTGCTATTGATTGATCTGCAATATGCCCTATGCAATTTTAAAAAGCAATAAAAATAACATGTGACAAAACCTATTATTTAGCATATATATTTAGCCTTGGGGTTTTTTTTCCAGTACAGTTCCTGAATATGACATTACTGAGGCAATAAAATATTTTAAATAGTATTGGCTGAATATGAACAAAAATAGTAAGGCTGGAATTCTAGATCTTGTTCCATTCTGCCAGCATTTTGTTGACTATCAACAATATATGTCTTTTTCCAAAGTCTGCCTGAACAGCAATTATGTTTTAACAGTGAATGAGGCCCTGTTCTTATTTTTGTCATGGCAAAAAATAAAGTACCTTTACCATACTCCATTTAATTCATCTTTTAGGTTAGAGTGCTTTAACAAAAACTCTGAACATGAGATCTACTCTAGGTAAATGACAAAAGTTAATAACAGAAAGCACGAAAGGGGAAATGCACATACAATCGATACACTTTGGTAATAGTGCCTGTCATTATTCATTTTCTATTGTACTCCTTCTTTTAAAGTAATTTTTGCATTTTGTGGAAAAAAATCCGGACAACTTCAATAGACACAGAATTGCAAAGAAGCTCGGAGAACATAACCTGCATCACACCTGGCTGCTCCTAGAGATCAAGCCACTCTCTACTTTTCTCTCAGACATACCACATTATTTCCATTATATCCAGGGGTGGGTTCTACCCACCTTCGCTACCGGTTCTCTTCGTGCACGCGCAAGCGCAGTTTAAGCCAGTGGAGGGTTGCATGCGCAGAGAGCTAATTTCGCCGATTTTTTAAAAAAAAGGTGAGTTGGGGCATGCGGGTGGGCCCGGGTACGGGACGCTGCGAACCGGTTCGGTGACGTCACAGCATCACCACTACCTACTCGCGCGAACTGGACCGAACCGGGGGCAACCCACCACTGATTATATCTCAGGATAAAATACCATCTACCAAATTCAAAGTGCTATGATTTTTACAAACTTTTAGCTCCTGACTGAAGATATAAAAAGAGCTGTTTATTGATTTATTGTTGCATAGTCTCCTTTCAGATGAATTTTCCTCGAGGAAGATAGCTGTTAAGGTTTAGAAAATATGTTTACAAGCAAAGTCTCAAAGGTTAGGAGCCCAGATTTCCCACTTTGAAGCTTTGGAGCTAATGCTGATTAGGCCTAAGTCTTCTTAGCTCAGACTCAATGCATAATAATCAGCTTTTCTTTTTCTACTGAATTGTTCTTGGCAATGCCAATTAAAACAATCTCTTGTTTACTCTGTTTACCTCCTTCCATAGAAGTTGCAGCTCCTCTGAGAATGTGGATTCTTGATTCTTCCACCTAAAGCCTCAGAAGGACCAGAAAATGAAAGTTGTATCAAAGCTTCATCAGCAGTCCTTTTTGCTACTGATGCACCTGAGATTTGGAGGAAAGAGAGCTAGGCCCATCCACAGCAGAGGGAAGGGTGATAAATCTTCTGGTTTTTGATGCATGATTGATGATATCATTAGGAGAGCTACAAGATGTAGGTGTAAATATGGTATTAATTAATAAATTAATTAATTGTTTGATTAGATTTATCCTGCTGCAGTTGAGAATACTCTTGCAGGTTAATAACAACCGTCAGTTCAAAATAATTAAGTATTTGCTACATAAAAGATAAGTGCTATGTGCTTAGAGCTCAAAGCATTGTTAGAGACCCCACACACCCATTTTACGGCCTGTTTCTGTTGCTCCCCTTTGGGAGGAGGATTCGAAGTATTTCTAGGAGGACTACCAGGTTCTGAAACAGATTTGTTCCCTATGCCATCCATCTGGTAAACTCGCAAGATTTATTTTTCTTGCCATATACAAGTGTACATCTGAACTAGACTGTGTTGTTTCTCTGTGTCATGTAATATATGTGGGTGACAGACGAATGCCAACCCATTTTAAATCTAAGATTTACAAGACAACCATCTGCCCTGTTGCACTGTATGGCATTGAATGCTGGGCAGTAACAACAGGGACCAAAAGCTATCTCCATGCCATGGAAATATGAATGGTCCATTGGATATCAGGCGTCTCCCTTCTTGACCACATCACAAATGACACCATTCAACAACATTTTGGCATGGCATCAATTATAGAGAAGATGAGAGAAGGCTGGCTGTGCTGGTATGGACATGTCCTGAGAGCAGCACCTTCCACTGTTGTCAAGACTGCCTACCAGCTAGAAGTCAATGGCTGGCAACGTTACGGGTGCCCAAAACAGAGATGGCAAGACACCATCAACAAAGATACGCAAGCCATGGGCCTGCACCCTGGAAATGCAGCTGACTGTGCAAAGTGGCATTCAAAGATCCAAAAAGTGGACCCTGCACTTGCGGGAATATGCTAGGAAGAAGAAGATATAATATATGTGGGTATGTGGGTACATGCATAATTTTGTATTTCTTTATTTATGTTGTCATGTTTATGTAGTGTATATTTCAGATGGTGGCCTTTTTAGAGCTGTACACAATGAAATTGCATTTTAATGTATGCTGATTAGTGCACATTTAAAGAGACAATAAAATTATTCTAAGTCTAAATCTAAGGACAATATTTTAATAGTAGACCTGTGCCTCCATTTTTAATCCCTTTCAGACAGTCAACAGAGTAGAGGAAGACTGAATTTGAGGGAGGCAAGATCCCCAAAGGCAGCATACCACCCACCCAAAAAAATCATACCTATGAACCCTACCTCATCCTCTGTTTGCATATGTATGGGACCGCCAACAGATTATCCCAGGATGTGTTGGCAGAAGTGTCTGCATATACCTTGTTGCCAATTCATGTAAAACAAGCTTTGAATTCCACTCAGAAAAAAGCCCCAGTATGTAGATCAGACTATAAAATCAAATCCACAAGAAAGTATAACTTATCAAAACTGGCTATAATAAGAGAATCATACAAATGTGTGCTGTACCTGCTCCTTCTTCTAACAGTTCAGATAATTATGGAGACATTATTCAGACACTGAGTTCCAGCAGAGCAGTGGTGGGTTGCTCCCGGTTCAGCCCGGTTTGTGCGATCCGGTAGCGGTGACGGTGTGACCATCACCGAACCAGTTCTCCGCAGCCGGGACCTGGGCCAACCCGTGCGCCCATACTTATGTTTTTCTGCTCTATGCATGCGCAGAGTGCTTGTTTCGAGGTTTTTTCCAGGGAGTGTAGTTAGTGCACATCCACGAAGCAAGTGAAATAAGAATTCACACGCTAATCACATGCAAAGCGCGTGCATGAAGAGAACCAGTAGTAAAGGTAAGTAGAACCCATCCCTGCAGCAGAGGTGTTAAATGAAGATCCAGTACCAGAGAGCTGAACTTTGTTGACTGGGGGGAATCTATCCAAAAGTCATGTGAGTGACAACAATCCACTTTGCAGCTATTATTTGCTGAGTCCGAGTTGCACATTAGGTAGAGACTCAGGATGCCATTTTTTATTGTACTCCCTCCCTCCAGGCAGTACCAATATCAACTTCTCTAAAACTCAGCAGTTGTCTATGAAAAGCATGCTGTCAGAGTTCCAAGTAATGCACGCATAGAAAGCAGAACTCCAAGGCAGGTAGATTCCTCGAAGAACAATTTACTGTATACATCATATTGGCACAACTGGTGCAACTGACTCTGAAAGTTCCCTCAGTTTTCACCCAGTTAAAAGTGAAAGTTCCCCCTTTCCCACAAGTCATCTATCACATTGTCCAATAGAGGTGCTGGCTGGTTGCTTGGTTACTCTACTCCTCCTCCTCCTTCCAGCTACGTCCTTGGTTCCCACAGGAAAACTTTCTGTTTTGGCTACAAATCCCAGCTATCTATTTTCCTCCCCGCTCCCATCCAATGGCAACCCTGAAGCCATAAAGATGGCCTCAGCCAGATTCGCTTCAGAGTTGATACATGCTTTGCCATGCTTGAGACTTCATATCTTGCTTGTCCTTTGAGTCATTGCCTGATTGATAGTTTATTGATCTTGATCTATGCCTTGTCTGCTGGTCCACAACTGCAGTCTGTCCTCAAACATGCTGTGACCTTTAAAAAGTCTCCTTTACTTCAGCCAGCTGTAATAAAACCTGAACTAAAACACAGAACATCAATAATATTTGCTTAATCAATCTTTTTATAAAAATATCACTTAATACTTCTTGGTGCAGAGAACCAAAATTTAATGCCTAAGATTATTTGGGCAAACACTATACTCTTGTCAGATTAGTATTTGCCAAAATAATTGGAATTGCCAACTGTCACAGTGCAACTAGAAATATGGATAATAATTACTTAGCCTGTGATTTTGACTAGAGGAAATTAATCTTTTACTATACCCAAAGTGGATTGCTTCTGATTTTCAGGGCATTTTTGTCAACTTTGTTGACAAGTATTAATGGGTTCTAATTGTAGTTCATATTATGCACATCCAGATTCAATTTTTTGGAGCTGATAGAACAAAAACTGTCTCTATCTGGAAAAATATATTAAAAGGAGAGCATCTAATATTTATAGCATCATTAATCCATTGGTTAAGGTAACCAATCAAGGAAATAATTGCTTTAATAAAGTCGCCTCTGAAGTCAAAATTATTTGTTTATACATTTTTAATCTCTTCCCACTCCAAACCCTAATTTGTTAAAGAAAACTAAAGATGTCAGTAGATCTGACAACTAGCCTATTACAATAATGAATACCAGATTGGAGATTGCAGTGATCTCTATCTCCTTTGTGTATCTTTTATAAACAAATTAATAGAAATAAATAAACTTTGTTATCCATATCAAGAAATTACAATTTAGATTTTGCTTGCAGGAAATAACTTCAAAGTCTCCCCTGAATCAAAGGGAAATTCAAAGGGAGATTATTGTCTGCCAATTGTCTCCAAGAAAATGTTTATAAATGTAGGCAGTCTTAACAACCACAACCAGGACTGGCAATTCTAGGTTGTTAAGCAAAACATCACATGACCGTCATGGATTTACAAATTCACTTCTGCCTGTAGTTGTTAAGCAAATCACTACAGGAGATTAAGTGAGATGTCATATGATAGTGAATTGAGATTTTACTGGTACATTTTCCATTAACTCTTCTTGTTGCAAGCCAGTTGTGAAGCATAGAAATGACAACCATATCACTATGGTCATAAAATGCATGTCACTTGTGAACAGCCCAAAGTTCAATCACATGAAATGCTTAGGGATATTGAGGCAGTTATAAATGTGAGGACTGCTTGTAAGGTTACTGTTTTTAGTGTTGTCCTAATTTTGAATGATCAGTAAAAGGTGGTCCATAACTGAGTATCTATATGTCTTTATTGGTGTGAATTGGAGGTGCTACTGTGCCCTATAGCTTGACAGTGGTTGAGGAGGAACGTGTTATAGGTTTATATGTTTTCCTTTTATTTTCAGTAAAATTTTGTCAGTTCCTGGAAGTATCAAATTACAGCATGTCATGCCAAGGGATCTTTCCATATCTTAATCACATTTGTGCTAATGCAGTGGAACAATTAAAGTGTTCTATTCAAGGATTCAGTTTCTTCCTTAATCTTTTAGTCTTAGAATCCTATTTTCCAGAACTAATGCTTTTATATGGATGCATAGCAAAATCATCTTTCAGTGTGGATTCTTGATGATATACAGAATTTCTTTGATTTTCATGGGTAAAATGAGAGGAAGCTTAAGGAATGTTCAGGCAAAAACTTGAAAGTCCTTCTATTTTCACTGATTTGTAATGTAAGATGAAAGATATCAGAACCAAAAGTTCATATTACAGTCATTCATGTTCTTTGAATTAACCATGGTCAAAATGTAAATAACTGACAAAGGCTTAAGGGCAATTCAAGGCTGGTAAGGAAATCTTTGTATGCTTTTCAGTTTTGTCATATTTATTCAAAAAGAAACTGAGCAAAATTCGAAGTTATCTGTATAGGATACTTTATTAAAATAAGAGATTATCCTCCTAATTAAGTGTTGCATGTACATTGTTTTGCTAACATTGTATACAAGAAAAGATCAAAGAATGAAGAACTGCTTCTGACTACATTATGCTAAGAAGCAACCCATGATTATAACACACTGTATCTTTGAATCACTAACATAAATACTTATGACTTCTGCAATCTTAAAACCTCATTCTAGATGTCAGACTTCTTTTGTCCCATCTCCTATGAAAGCATCATTTGTGTATGATGAGAAATATCATCATGTGTTGCAAAGGTATGCATATGCCAGAAGTAGGCAACCTGATAATTTCAGATGGTTGTGCTACCAGTCCCATTAGTCTTTGCCATTAGAGATCTGGTTACAGCTGATGAGAACTGGAGACTGAAGGACACCAGAGTATTCGTTGTGGGCTATGCCCATGGAATGTTACATACTCTTTTCTTTACTTCCCACTCAAACTATAACTATCAAAGAGTGGTGTGGATGG
This sequence comes from Grayia smithii, assembly GCA_032468115.1. Taxonomy (NCBI): domain Eukaryota; kingdom Metazoa; phylum Chordata; class Lepidosauria; order Squamata; family Grayiidae; genus Grayia; species Grayia smithii. The sequence goes on along the minus strand of JANHFM010002412.1, from coordinate 168,057 downwards.
AATGACAGATTAGAGGTAGTAGAGCCAAGTCTTGTTCCCCTCCATACAGTAGTGGGTTGCAAATCCCATAGCTACCGGTTCACTCATGGGTGCTCATGCACACTAGGGTGGATTCCACTTATCTCTACTACCAGTTCACAATGGGAGTGTGTGCGCACGCTTCTGCACATGCACAGATTGTCCATGATGACATCAGGGCTGGTGGGCGGAGCCTCCGCCACCGTTACTACCAATTCACAAGAACCGGATCGAACCGGGAGCAACCCACCACTGGTGCGCGCACATGTGCAATGCTTCTGTATATGTGCAGAAGCATCTGGGTGGGTAGACAGAGCCTCCCGCTGCCACCACTACCGGTTCACCCAATCTGGGACGAACCGATAGTAACCCACCACTGCCTCCATAATATATGTAAAATGGCATTGAGGATGTAAAATAATTATTTTAGAACAAGTAGATGTAATCCATTTACCTGTATCTATCAATACAGATTCCATCAGTTCAATTATCAACAATTCGTAGAATCCATGGTTGTTCTCTCAAAGCTTCAGAGCACATATTTGGAAATTCTGTCCATAGAAAAATAAATATATTATTGATAGCTATGGAAGAGAATAAATTTCCACAGTAGGACTACTTGTTAGGACTACTCAGGTTATACTGTACAGGTAGTCCTCAGGTTTTGACCATTCATTCAGCAACCATTCAAAGTTACAATGGCACTGTGCAAGGGGGGTTATGACTAGTTCTCAACATTATGGCTGGTTGCCTGGTGAATTTTACTCTTTTTTTGCAATGGCTTTTCTTTTCTTCCTTTCTTTTCAATTATCTTCCTCCCTCATTTTACCAAAATACAGTTTTTTTTCCTTTTTCTATTTTTTGTCCTTCCCTTTCCAATCCAAGTGCCTCTTCTTTTTCCAGGTCCATCTTGGGTTTTTGCCCCCTTTATGCTGTTTTTCTTTCTAGAAAGGTGAATCTGTTTGTAGATGTATATCTATAGCTACAATTTTTGCTATAAATGAAAATTTTAAAAAATTACTGCTATAAAGGTACTGTTTTCTTCTGTGTTGTGTTTTGCTTAATTATTTAATGTCTTTTATTATTTGTACACACATGCACATGCACACACACACACATATATATGATAATAAAACTTAATTCCTATATATTTTACTAAACAGATGATCTAAATGAATGAGTAACTCAAAATATAAATTTTGTTTAATATCCCTTACATTTTCTCTTAGATTGATTCAACAAGGACCCTAATCCATTTTTCATTTGACCTGCTGCTAACATCATATTGGTTAGGGCAGTAACATTCAACACTATTCTTGAGGCAAAGAGGGAGATTAGACCTATTGATGAATACATGTCAGTCTGCCAGATGTTTTCTTTTCTTTCTTTTTCCCCTACTGGCAAAATCCCCTATTTTACATTCTTCTCCACAACTTTACAGCATACAGCATATCTTGGCCTGGGGAGGGCATGATAGACCAAAGTATGAATCCATCTCTTATGCATCCCATAAGCTGAACAATAACTCCTAAAACAATAAATACAAACCTCTCACAAAGATTACCATATATATAGTCTAAGTCTAATGTGACTAAGTCTAATATGACTAAGGAGTCATATTTTGAACTTAATAAGCCCTAAAGGATCAACAGTGTTGGCTTTGTCATGAAAGGCTACAGGGATTGATATAGACACCTCTTTTCCAGAAGGTATTATAGGTGAGGTCCACCCACACGTATGGCAATGCCTAGAAACTGATCTCAAAACTATCTTGAGCAAGGGAGATTGAAGCCATTGGTCTACAAACTTCACCTGTTGCAATAGGACTCACCCAGATTCTTTCAATCTGGCCAATGGGCTGAAGACACTGATTCTGTATTATGGAGAAAGATATTTTGTGGAACTAGTAATCCATCCCATAAGAACTTTGCCTCTGAAAGTATCACTTTCCCCCTATATAATTTGTTTATGGCTAAAGGATATTAGGGAAAAAATTCTAGATACAGTTTCTATTAAATCTGAATTCAGTGGGAAAGTGAATTAAAGGAAATAGTTGAGAACATCTAGAGTTGGTTTACCGTAAGTATTTGGATCATTTGGTTGTTCTAACTGGTAAAAAATGGTTATTTATAGCACTGGGTTTTTCATGTGCTGCTATTTATCATAATGGTACAACATGTACCCACCACACACATGGCCAATGCAATTGACTAATTCTGAAAACAGAGAGTTGTGACACTATTTTCAACTCAAACCATTATATTGATTTGTATTGTTTGGTTTCACAGCCAGTGGCAGCTCCTTGCTGACTATGACTGATGACTTAGTTAATTAGGTTATGCCCGGTTAGGATTTGGACAGTTGTAGGGCTGTAGAATATATTCCAAGCTGTAGACCACTCTCGAAAGTTCTTTTAAAAAATTCAGAAGCAGGCATTAGCACGATCTTGCATATGCACATATAGTCATCTGAAGCAGAATTTGATTCAATTGAAATCTTTTTTATGTTTTTATAACATTGGCAACTAACATTCACAATATTCCTGCTCTGTGGGGCTTTAAGAGTTTGAATATCCTGGTATCAAACCTCTTAGTAGTGGAATATGGAGAAAGATTATGAATAAGAGCAATTCTTTCTTAGATGATGAGAACCTGCTGATCTGGAAAGCTATCCTGTCAGGCTTGGAAACCATATTACTGACATTCCAAGCTGCCAGCTTGTAGGGGGGAGGGGGAGCGGGGTAAGGTA
>JANHFM010002412.1:130223-145413 GCA_032468115.1 Grayia smithii | reverse complement strand
GCAAGAAGCTCCCCTCCCATCCTAAAAGGAGGGGGCTCCAGGTCCCCCGACGCCGGCAACCACAGCCACTCGGTCTTCAACTGAACTTGAATTCAACTGAATTTTTCCATTATCTGTTGCTTTTTGCATGGCTCTTCAAATGCTCATATACAGGTTAATGTTAGGTATTGTTTCACTACATCACTTAATTGCATAAAAGACATACCATTCATTTAAACCTGTATTTTCATCATTGAGTGATTGTTTTCATAGCATAGTAATGAAGAAGATTCTTAAACAAACAAAACATCATTTATCCTTTTGGGAATTATTATAGCTCATATAACATATTAACCTTTAGGCATTTTCATCCTAATTATGTAGAATCAAATGTTTGTGATTTGCTCTATGTAAAATAGTTTTTTTTTCTTAATGTGTGTAGAACACATATCTGACGATACAAGTCTTGGATCCTCTAGAGGCTATTATCTCTTAAACCTATTGAATTATTTCCCCTGAAAGATGCTGGAATGTTTTTTGATATTTCTAAAAATTGTGGAAATATACCTAACATTGCTTGCAAGCTTTCTACTCAATCACTAAAGCACCACACTGTGCTAATTTTAGTAATACAACCATTTATTCACTTTGCATTAATATTTGCAGTTACAAATCTTATGAAGGTGATGATCCAGGACCATGTTCAAACAAAAGAATGATGGACGTGTCTATGAATATTTTTGATTACTATACTTAAAAAATAAAGTGAAAGGATACTCATTGTAGAGAATTCAGAAAATAAGCAAGTTCAGACTTGCCAACCTAGGGAATGTGTTATCCAAGTAATCTAACTATCCTATCATTTTTTCTTGGTTTTTCTTAGATTGAACTGTAGCAGATTTCAAATACAAAACATCTTTACAACCCTATTCTGAATATGAGTTGCAATTTCATGATGTTATAAGAAAAAGAGAAATAAAATATGTTAATGAAAAATAGTATGGGGCGTTTTTATTTACACATGAAATGAGAAGCACAATTATAATAATCTACTTGCTCTTCCCATGAACAAAATGTGATCATACCAAAGATATTTTGGCAATATTCATTTGTCATTCTTGCTCAAGGTGGATGTATGTTCTACATAGTCTAGAATGAAAATATTTCCCTCCTATTAATCCCTGTGAACTGAGTTTTTGTTAATTTGTTTTTTTGTTAATTTGGTTCATCACAATAAATCATCAAGAATGAATCTCCAACTTCATTAATATAAAAGATGCCAAGTTCGTCTGTGCCTCTGTTAATTCCACAAGGAAGGTGTATATTTCATTTAAGGCTGCAGAGAGAGCTATACAAAATCTAATAGAAAAGTGGAACAGGATGAACCAAATTAAAGTAATGAGAAACTGCATGAAACTTGAGTATTCTTACTTGTGCTCAGCCAAAAAAATAAACAAACAAAAAATAGTTTTCCTTCTCATCCTTAGGGGTGGTCTGTGTTTTCCTCAATCTCAAGTCCTCTATCAGAAGCCTGGGAATTTGAGGGATCTGTGCAAGATCTTAGGTGTTCCTATTACAACATTCTTCTGCTGTCATTCCTGGAATTTGTTACAACCACTCTCTCAGTTTAGAAGTCCCAGCCCTGTGTGTTCCGATCACCATTGGGACCTTTTTGGCCTTTACTTTCCACATCTTCTCCAGTTCCTCCTTCAGGCCCTGCTAATTCTTTAGTTTCTCACACTCTTTCTTCCTGAGGTTGTTGTCACTTGGCAGTTTAATCACAAACTCTAGTATAAAAGCAACAAGACTAGACAGAGAGAAGCAAAGCATCTGGGAGCTGGTAATAGCAGTCCATAGTATAATTTAATATAGTGAATCATACTTTTTGATACAGCACTGGGATTGTGGAGGATCATATATCATTGCTATAATGTAGTAACCCAACATAATTTTCAAGACAACTAGGTACTCCAAATTGTATATGCATACATATGCAGCGTAACAATTAAACACTGTTAATATTAGTTCAAAATCTACTTTAAGTAGACTTTCTGATAGTCCAATTGGAGCAAAAAATATTAAGAACTTAGGTCATAAGAAGTATGCATACTTCAAGTACTGATTCTTGTAAGTAAATAAATATTCCTTATTCAGAGTGTTAAGGCCGATTGATTCTATATTCATCACTATTTTAGCTCTATCTAAGGAGATTATTTTATGAGATTATCAGTTCTAGTTGGTTCAAGATTTCCATCAGAAAAATCAATTCCATGTCTGTGACCCAAACAAATGACATCATCAAGTTCTATTTTATGTCAGTCTTGTTTTGGTGTTAAGAATCTGTTCAGACCATTCCAAATTGGGTTAGTAATCTCTGAAGGGAGATTGCTTTTTGCTGATAGAATTTCATTTAATGTATTAGAATCGGATAGGGCCTGAAGATGCCTCAGTCTGGTAATGATTTCTGACTGTTCCACTTTATCATTTCAGCTGATATCACAAACTTGTTGTTTGAAGTTTCTTTCATAGACCTGGCCAAGTAGGCATCTAAGGAGAACACCTAGAAGAAATCCGGAGTATGGTTTCCACCAGAATTGCAAAGTTTTTCACAAAGGCGGTTAGCACATTCATAGAAGGGAGAGGGCAAAAAATATTCCACAAAAATGATGATAAATAACCGATACAACTCCTTGAGAAAGGAGCTGAGGAAGAGAGAGATGAAGAGTTGAAAGGGCTATTAGTATGTGGATGAAGAATCGAATCCTTAGGCCTTCAAAAATACATTTATATGAATCACTATTTGTTCACCTCTGTTCTCTGAATTCTATTATAAGCCTTTGACATTTCATATATGAGTATTTGTTTCCAGTGATGAATAACTATGTAAAAGCCTGAGATATATTGTTTACTTAGGGCTAACATAAATGTTCTCTTTCTCTATTTAATATATTGTCAACACTTCCAAAATCAAATAATGCTTTAATAAATTAAACTTCATTCCTTCAATTTTGGGTTATGATGGAGAATGTGATTTAGAAAATAATTTTTGATCATTCCTAACAGTTTTAATGCCTGTTTGACCTTATCCAGAGAAGAAACAAAATGTTTCAGAGTTCTTCAATATGTTTCATTCCTGAATCAGAAAATTTTCCATAACTCTAGAAAAAACATGAAAAGGTGCTTCTGAAAACATACCAGAAAGCCAATGTGAATGTTAGTAGACTTCAGGCTAGATCTATTTATTATCTCTCAACCTCATCAAAAAATGAAATGGAGGCTGAAATTGTCTTTTAATTCATCAGGTGACTATGAAAATGAATGCAATAAAATAAAACATCTACATAGCCTTCTCCAATCCAGTCCCATCTAATGTATTGAGATACAATTCCCAATATCCTTACTGTGATTAATTCAGTTTATGTGTTATTCCAATGGGAAAAGTAGAAATAAATAATCCAACAGAAATGGTTTCTCTAGTTCAGGAATTTATATGTATTCTGAAAGTTGTAGCTTCCAAGTGGTTTTTGAGAGCAGCAATGTGTTGAATACATGCCAATAGTTTACACACAGGTGATTGAGAAATGAGTGACTTGGAGAAGGGACTCACAGTCCAAGAAATATTAGAACTTTACAGACAAATCTGGCCGAATGAATTCCTGGCCACATCTGCCTCCTCTCTGAGTATGAGTTCAAGGGTTCACCCAAATTGTACCCCAGTTCTGGCTAGGTAATTATAACCACATTCAGAAGTAAAGATGAAAAATCCACAGCATTGGAAGAACGATCAACCCAGAGCTACTCAGTATTGTCAGAGATCAGCCTAAACTTGTTCGTCCCTGCCCAGACCTTACCAGGCTCCATACATGGTGAAAAGACCTTGAAAATATTAGTTGGTTGACCAGAGATTCAAGCTGTACAACTGAGTATGTATAGGGTCCTCCAGGACCATCTCACACCACAATCACCTTCTCAATATTATTTCACAAGAAGGGAAATTGAAGATGAAATGAAAGCTGTCCAGGATTATGGGCTCTAATAATGGCTTCTTGAAGAGAGAGGCATATCACTACTTTCCTTTCCTTTCACTTACCACCACATGAACCCAAACAAATGGCACCTCCATGGAGCCTTAATTAGCCTAGAGAACATTAATCTATAAAAAGAGATGGCTAGGTTATAAAGCCCACAGATCTTGTCTACTTCCTCAAGAATATATCAGATATTTCCCACATAATGGCATTGGTTCATATCTCAATCAACACAGTCTAAGTTGTTCTATAACCCTAACCCTGAATAATTGTAGATTTCCTAAATATCTAGCAACTTTTCCAGAAAATCTAGCCTTTCAACCAGTGCTGTATGCCAGTTTCCAGACATGTTAGACTATAATGCCCAGCAACTATACTAGTTTAGCAATGTGCTTTGAAACAATGTGAATGACATGTACACATTTTTACCAATTAAGCTGTTATAATGATATATTTAGAAGGCTTAAAAAGTACATTTAAAAACATGCCCATTAGAAGTTGCCATATCTTTCTGAATTAGCAATGAAAAGTGTCACAATAGTGAAATGGCATATGTACCAATGTTTGCTTCCTCCCACTTCACCCACTATGTCTGAGTCACTGCTAAGATAAGAAACCCAGATGTAGGCATCATTTAGGGAAGTAGGAGGTTGTCTACCCAGGAAAGACTGATGGAAAGAATCAGAATCAGCTCAGTGCTGTAAACCCGAAGTGTTCTCTTGAGGGCTGCTAGATAACATTTATTTTATGTTATAACCTTTGGAAAAAAGAAAAAAAAATTGCACAGAGGCTGTTTGATGAATTCTTCCAAAGTTCAGCTACTGTCAGGTATTATGGAGGAAATTGAGTGGATTTTCACTAACAAGAAATTGATTTTTGTTTTAACAGCAAGCTCAGTCCCCAAGTCATGCTTAAACCTTTTAGTATCGCAGCACTGCATTATGGAAATCCCTACAACTTGGCCAAAAGAGAGAGAGAGAGAGAGAGACTTGTATTGGCCCCTGAGTAGACCAATCTGTTTAGTTAATACCTGTTGTTAAGTCAATATCAATTGGCCTCTGAATGTTGCCTTGGGAGGTAGGAGAGCAAGAAAACACAAATCAGGATGAAAATTTGGCATGAAGATGGACAGATCAATGAAAAAAACATTACATTCCTTTTTTTGACAGGATGCTGTTTCTGAACTTCAAATACCTGCTCATCTGAGAGAATGAATATAATCTAACAGAAATTTGGACTTGTCAGAGTTTATGGAGTAACAGCAAGGACTGCTTTCTGAAATGAATATTAGTTCTATATTCATTTAGCAATTGCTAATAAAATGAGAACTTTTTTTAGAACAGTTTATCTAGTGCTAAGCTCGTGCTGAAATTTAGTTTTAAAAAATTGTTACCTCAAAAACTGCTAGATACTTGATTATCTTCCCAATTGCACTCCAGCTGCCTCAAGATTAAAGCACTCAGTTTCACTGCTTATTAGTTTGAGAGAGTCTAAATGCTTCTGTTAGTTGAAAGGAAATCATTTTGTAACAACTGGACAATAATGAAAGAATTGTTGTTGTTGTTTTTGCAATTGCTGCATTTCTAGATTTGTCTGAAACATTAAACCAAGACTAAGGGAGACAAGACAGATATTATTATGAAGTCCTTGGTATTCTCTGGTTGCTGTTTTTTTGCTTGGTTGTTTCTTTGGTGATGTTTCATCACTCAACTAGGTAGCATGATAAGGTAAAGATAATGGATAAAGAACCATTTGCAAGAAAATAACCAAGCACAGAGAGCATCAAAGACCCCACAGTTCAACCCTGAGTTACAAATATTCCCTTCTATTGGTATATATTTTTATACCATAGATGCAAATTTCTTTAGAAGTAGAGTCCAAACATAGATATATCCAGGCTATGATTCTAAATTATCTGTTGACTGGGTAACCAGAATAGTGTATATCTCAGAAATGGTTTGGAAGAAACACTTTGCAATGTTAGCATTTCTTTAAAGCAGCCTTGTCTTTTTTCAAGTTTTTATATGAGCCTGGGGAAAAAAAGGCTGTTAATAAGTTACTCACTAAGTTACTCATTAATAAGTTACAACCATCTTAAAGACAGTTCGCTATGTCTTTTACAGGCTCGCATGGAAGGATTATATATATATATATATATATATATATATATATATATGTGTGTGTGTGTGTGTGTGTGTGTGTGTGTGTGTGTTTTAAACATCTGCTTGCTTTTATTACAACACCCTCTGAATCATTTTCAAAGCATACATAGACCACCAACAATATTCATTATTCTATACTTGGAATAGGAATCAAAATGGCAAATTATAGCACAGTAGATTTGCTCAGGAATAAGTCTTGCATTTTTTTTACAGATGTGGCTTCCAAGGAAATGTGTGTCAGACTGAAGCTCTCAACCCTGTTGGGAGTTAATAATTATGTCTTCAATGTAGCAAACTAGATTTATTCTACAAGCATAAAATATTATATTGGGCCTATTGAACCAAATATTACATTCTTTACTAGATCCTTTCTTGGTAATAACATCCTGGTTCTAGAATGTTCTTTTCTGAAGATATATTTTTCAACTCTGGCTAACGGTTGTTCATATTTATAAAAGCATATATTATTTTTCTCAGTTTTATTAGTCCAACTTTGAATATGGCTGTTTTAATCTGCTCAGTGATTTGAGGAGTTTCACCCTCTTGCAAAACTGGAAAACTGTAGCCCTTCCTGCTACACAATTCCCAGCTTGTGATAGATGCTGACAATATATGAGGGTGACTAGATCTTCACCCACACTATATTCTGAGTGGTGCTTTCTTTTGTTTCTTTTCAAAGCATGACTGTGTTTTTTTCAGTCAATGGAATACTGTATATTACCTTATTGAGAAACAGTGAATGTAACAATGTCTGTCAGCTCTTTGAGGAAGACCAGGTAGATCAAATAGGCTACGTAATAATAGAATCTTGACAGACTGATAGCATTTCCCTTTCCCTCTTATACCAAAGAGAGTCAAAGCAGAACAGTCCTGAGGTTGTTCCTTTTCTCTTCCTGTAGTCCTGGGATACATTATTATTTATTAATAATAGAAAACCCCATATCTTTTTCAAGGTTTTCTTTACATTTTACTACAGGAAAAGCTATTTCCTCTGCTCACACTCACACCCACACCATATCCACACTTCACCACCCCTTGATGGTCATGTTTTACTAGTATCATGTAATATCTGGGACTAGTCTGCTTCAAAACATCTGTTTTGTGCTCGCTTGCTTATTTATTTATTGCCAAAGTTTAGAGCTAGCCAGGTCCTCAGGTGTTGTTCAGCAAATCTTCATTGAAATCATTTGAGCTGCACTAATTTGCATCAGGTGAAAAAGCTAACCTTCCAGTCTGCTCCCTTTATTGAATTGATGTTCCCTAACACCTCTCTTTATGAGAATGTCAATGTTGAAAAACAGCACAGTAGATTTGATTCAAATATTTATTTTTAAATAAGCACTGGTTCAGATTTATAGAGTTCTGGCGTTTTGTTTTTTATTTCATTTTTGTATAATAACTTTGTCTCTTGTTTTACCACTCAGTTGGACATAAAAAAGGACATTTTTCTTTAATGTGGTGAAATATGGAAACAAGCTTAAGGTCTCCTGATGCAGATCTTAAAAGTCACCTTTCACCTCCCCTGATGCTTCTTCCCTTCTCATTTGAGCAAGATTTTCTTTACTTTGAGGATTTTTGTTCCCCCACTCCAAACCTGCATTTCACTTTTTCTCAAACATGGCAATAGAAAATATTTGCTTTGAAATATTTATAAAATGAGAAAGGAAAATATTTGATCTTGCTCTCATATTAAAGGAGAGAGATCCTTATTCTCAAAGCCTGTGGAATTATGATCTTGGACCCACTGAGCGATCATGAATATGGCTCTGTTACTAACTGAGACAAGGAAACCAGGGTTTAGTGTATTCAACCTGGACTAAGAAGATCTAAATTCAAGTCCAATATATCAGTTGGCATATTTTCATACTTACCGATTGTATGCTAGGTATTCTCTCGTATGCCAACCTATTGTTTGTTTATTTTGGCTAACATATTTTTTTTATTTTCTCAACAAGAATAAAATACAAAGCACTAAAATAAATATCCAACACTAACAAGAACAAAGAAAATGTGCACACAAAAAAAGAAGGAAAAAGGAAAAAAAAACCTAAATGTCAAATAAATCTTACATTAAACATAAAGAATCTACCCCGGCTGGATGTTGAAAAGCAATTTTTTTTAAAAAAATGATGGGTTTTCCTCTCCTTACATAATGGTTCTATAAATAAGCTTTCCCATCCCATTGTTTGTTTGATCAATTTCTCCCATCTCAGCAAATGAATCTGGGCAGCTCACAATTCTTATCTTACAATTAAATTCTTAAAAAACATTTTAAAACAGTAAAAACACTAAAAAAAAACATTAAAATGTCTAATTTGATTACAAACAAAGCAAGACCTGTTAACAAATAGCCAGGAGGCAGGGGATATGTATCACCCAGGCTCAGGGTTGCTAAGTTGGGTGTAAAATACACACACAGACACACATATATACACACACACACATATATATACATATACACATATATACATATATACACACACATATGGAGCTGACATGATCAGGCAAATAAATATCCTCCAGGCCCTTCAAAGTATGGAGCCATTTCAGTATGAGGAGGTTAGTATAATATTATGGCCTTAATAAGCTTTTTTTCTTCCAGAATTAAAAATCAGAAACGTTGCAGGTTTGTTTGTTTTTTTAAAAAAATAGTGAATTAGGATCTTGGGAAGGTTTATTTTGTTCAGAGGGAAAACATCCTCAATAAACATAATTATATTCCTTGAGCATATCAGTAAAATTTGAGAAGGAAAGAGCACAAATCTAGTTTAGAATCAAAAAGAGCAACTTTGGTAGACACCTCTAGGCCATTAGACACCATCTATAGAAAGCTTTGGTTAGATTTGAATGCTGAATTATCCTATAATGTTATAATTTAACTTTTAATATGACATTATGGGATCATTTAAAGTGGTATCTTCCTTCTTTTTTCCTTTATGAGATCCCAAACAGTTATTAGTGAAAAAAAACACATTTTTTAAATGAAAAGTGTTATTTTAAAGTAGCTGAGTACACAATATCGCACTTCTGAATGGCATAAACCCAGGGTGTCAAACTCGTGGCCCGCAGGCCAGATACGTTACACGCTAGTCACACCCACACCTGGTTTAGTGAAGGGGGGAAGTAGGAATACATCAAGTGACGACACCGTGACGATGCAAGTTTGACACCCCTGTCATAAACTAATCATAATGACCAATCTAAATTGTCATGAAACACATCTATCCTGGAGATCAATTATATGTATCATAGCTAATTCTCCACATCAGAGAACTGGTTTATCTAAAGAAGCTTTCAACCAAGCTTTCTTTCTGAACAAAGGTGGCTTACAAAAGCTAAGTTAAACATTAAAAATCACAATAAAAAGCCATTGGGGTTATAAAATAATGAACAGTTGCTCTCAGAGCCTTTAAAAAAAAAAAAAAGCAGCATCCAAAACGGAAAGCAATGTTACAATCAGTAGTAGAGACTACCTCAACAGTGGTGAAGCTAGGAACTGACAGAACTGGTGAAATTACCAGAGCCATACCTGGTATTTATACAAACATAAATGCCTGAGTTGATTGAGCCACTTTGCAGAGAGTTCCACTAAGTTTAATGTCTCTAAATGGCAGTCAAAGCAAGACCTAAAGGACTGAAGAAGCCCTGTATTTTTCAATGCTTCGATATTTTTGATGCTCTTTCTATGGCTGCCCAAAGGGAAAAGCGCGTTCAGATGAGTCAGACCTAGACTGAATAAGTTCTGAACAAACAGCACTTACTGTAACATCCAGCAGCACAGGCTCTCTTCCACTTTCTTTTTTTCCTCTATCTTTTATTTTTAAGAATAACTTTGTTGCTGTCCCAATGAGAGATTCATGGCTCTGGCTCTTCAGGGTCTTTTCCCCCTAGAATTTCCCCCTAAATTTCTCTAGAAATTTATTTATTTATTTACAGAGGCTTCTACATTGCTAAATCCCCAAAGGCTTAAATATCTTCCAGAATGCCAAAAGAGACAGTTAAAAACATCCAACATATAAAAAATAAAAATAAATTGATCAATCAAAATTCGTATCTTTTCCTGTAAGGGACTTGAACAGTAAACAGAGGAATGACTAACTAGGAAAGAGCTAAGCTCAATTATTATTTACCGTTCAACTGCTACTGCCGATTCCTCTTACAATACTAACATTTGACTAAGTTAACATGGAACTCTGGGTACACATCTTTTGGTACTCAGACTTTCTATGTGCAAAGCATGGAGGCAACAAAGATGATTAGGGGATTGGAGACTAAAATACATAAAGAACGGTTGCTGGAATTGAGTCTGTCTAGTTTAATGAAAAGAAGGACCAGGGGTGACATGATAGCAGTGTTCCAATATTTCGGGGGTTGCCACAAAGTAAAGGGAGTCGATGGCTGGAAACTAATCAAGGAAACTAATCAAGGAGAGAAGCAACCTAGAACTAAGGAGAAATTTCCTAACAGTTAGAACAATTAATCAGTGGAACAACTTGCTTCCAGAAGTTGTGAATGCTCCAACCCTAGAGGTTTTTAAGAAGACATTGGATAACCATTTGTCTGAATTCGTATAGGGCAATGATGGCTAACTTTTCTGTCCCCATATGCTGGCCTGCGTGCCAGAAATGGCACGTGAAACCATCCTGCAAGGAATGTGCAGCCCCACTGGCCTTTGCGCACATGCGGTAGTGCCAATACCCGGAAGAGTGACGGTCTGTCACATATGCATGGGCCAGCACCTGAACTTCCAGTTTCCAGCACGGATGCACACCTGATGAACAGCTGGCCATCACATCAGTGGTGGGTTGCCCCCAGTTTGGTCCGGTTTGCGCGATCCGGTAGCGGTGATGCTGTGACCGGTTCTACACGTCCCGGACCATGCCCCCCATGCGCCCATACTTATCGGCCCGGTCGTGGAGCACGTGGAGCGCACTTGCGCGCATGCGCACATGCGCAGAAAACCTTTTTTGACCTTTTTTGGCCAAAAAAAGCTTCTGTGCATGCGGAGGAGTGCCTGTTTGGCACACGCGTGCTCCGCGTGCTTCGACCATGCGCAAAGCGCGTGCACCTTTAGAACTGGTAGGACAGGTAAGTAGAACCCACCCCTGCATCACATATATGTGCAACCTGGAAATTTGGGTGCCAGCCTGCACATGTGCAATGGAATGCTGCTCTTCTGGGTTTCACCGCTCCCACACACGCAACATCCAGCTGACCGGTGCACGTATGTGCACAAGAACGCAGAAGAGAAGGCAGCAAGGCTGCTCATTCTTCATGGGATGGTTTCACATGCCACTTCCGGCACACGTGCCATAGGTTCACCAACACTGGTATAGGGTTTCCTGGCTGAGCAGGGGCTGAACAGCGGGTTGGGCTAGTAAACCTCCAAGGTCTCTTCCAACTCCTGTTCTGTTCTGCATTTGTTTTTCTAATTTCACAAATAAAACCCTAGCGACTATTTACTATTTAGGTTTCTCCAAAGAATTAACCCTTGCCCTCACATCTCCTTCAGCCTCCATATCATGCTGCGTTGATCACAATTGGAATTCAGTTCTTATATTTAACTGAAATTCATATTGAATGTAAGACATTTTTTAATCTTTAGGTGCAAAAGCTATTGTGTTTAAAATTGTCTTAGTCTTTCGTTATATGCATCATGTTCTTTCTTTGTGGTGTCATCTTTCTTCTTTGGTGAAATGAACAGAGAGGGTCTGTCTCTGATTTTGAATTAGCAATGGCTTATTGTCTGAGTGCAGTCTACCTTTGATCAATTCATTTCATTTTTTTAACCTGTCATATTCAGGGCACTTCATGTTATGATGATATATGGATTTTAAAGTTTAATAGCTTTGCTTGAAAGATTTATATATTGTGCTTTATCGACTAATTCCAGAACTGTTTACAATAAACTAAAATAATCAAATGCAATCAGGATACATGCATCAAGCATGTTATGAAATAATTAAAATCCACAACTGAAGCCGTGTTCAAAGTTATGGGAATCAGATCGCTAAATTTCCTAATGCGATTGCTTGGTTTGGTTTCAATTGAAAATCATTTGATTCACTGACTGTATATAAATTTTTTAATCATGATGTCAATCGACAGGATGTTCTAGCTCAGCCTTTCCTAACCTTATGCCCTCTTGAAGTAGATCAAATTAAAGGTAAAGGTAAAGGTTCCCCTTGTATATAGGTGCTAGTTGTTCCCGACTCTAGGGGGCAATGCTCATCTCCATTTCAAAGCCAAAGAGCCAGCGCTATCTGAAGACGTCTCCGTGGTCATGTGGCCGGCATGACTAAGGGCCAAAAGTGCACAGAATGCTGTTACCTTCTCACCAAAGGTGGTCCCTATTTTTCTACTTGCATTTTTACGTGCTTTTGAACTGCTAGGCTGACAGAAGCTGGGACAAGTAATGGGAGCTCACCCTGTTTTGCGGCATTAGAGATTCGAACCGCTGAACTGCCCACCTTTTGATTGACAAACTCAGCATCTTAGCCACTGAGCCACTGCATCTCTAGATCAAATTAAGTATAGATCAAATTAAGTAACAACTATATTGAAGTAGCTGAGAACCAGTTTGTAAGTGCTTAAGGCATCAGGCCAGAAACCAGGACACCATCACTTCTAGTCTCTCTTTGAACATACAGCAAGCTGGATGACCTTGAGCCAGTCACTTTCTTTAAGCCCTAGGAAGGAGGCAATGGCAAACCACTTCCGAAAAACCTTCCCAAAAAGACTGCAATGTCTTGTCCAGGCAGGCTCTAAGCACTGAACATGGTTGGGGGTGTGGGGAGAGAGAGATAGAAGTAGCTATTGGACATTAATAGGGGAGAAAATGGCATCACATGCATAATGAAGTCACTACATAAATAATACAAGTTGTCTAATTTGGGTTAATCACATTAATGATAAACTTAATGCTTAGATAGCAATGATAGTTTTCATTATTTTGACATCTTGCTGTAGACAGTGCAACCTTCTATGTATAAAACTATTTTAAGTTTTTCTTAGGGAAGATTTCAAATGCTGTTTTCTCCTTCACATTGAGAACACTCCTGACAGTATGATAAGTGGTTTCCCCCACTCTTTCTGTCAAGGTTACAGCAGCCTCTGCTGCCATCATGGGAGCTCATATAATGAACCCTTTATGGCAGATTATATTTTATAGCCATACATTCATTTAATGTGTTCTAGCTTCAGTAAACTGTGCCATATGTATGTACAAATAATAATGACTGGTAGATAAATAGCAAATCTGCCTTCAAAGAACTTGGAGCTTTCTTATGTGATTTTAATTAATTCAAATATCTCACCATACTCTCATGAGCCAGCAAAGATCTGCATATAATTGTTCCCAGAACTGATGTCATCCAATTGCTGCATATTTTTTTCTTTTTAGTTTATAATGGCAAAGTGGGTTAAAACCTCATATGGACCACACATTAGGTACAGAGATCCTTAAACATATGCTTTAGCACTATCATGCAACCTTGCCTACGCAGATAGATTATAATGGTAGCTTCCCTGGTGCATTGCCTCATTTTGAATTCTTAATCTAGATCTCAGAGAAAGTTAAATTCCCATCATTTATGAGTTCCCTAGAACAACAGTTGTGGGTTGGAGACAGATTATGTACAGTAAAATGTGCACCTTGTTAGGCAATGAGTGGTCTTAGGAGACAGTATCAAAGGGTTTATGAAATTCACAGCATTACTCTTGGTTTCTGATATTTCATGAACCAGCTGTCCTTTCTAGTGGTTTTAGTAGATGCATTTCACAAGAACTTGGTGGGAAAATAAGTAATTAAAGCAGGAGATCCAGAGTCACTTAAAACAGGGGTGAGTTCTACTTACCTCTCCTACCGGTTCTAAAGGTGCATGTGCTTTGCGCGTGGTCAGGGTGCACGGAGCACACGTCTGGGCGCTCCTGCGCATGCGCAGAAGCTTTTTTTGACCCAAAAAGTCAAAAAAAGTTTCCTGCGCATGCACGCAAGCGTGCTCTGTGCGTGGACCAGTAAGTAAGGGCGCGCGGAGGGAGCGGTGGTCCGGGATGCGTAGAACCAGTTCGGTGACATCACAGCATCACCACTACCTATTCGCGTGAACCGGACCAAACTGGGGGCAACCCACAACTGACTTAAAACCTTTGCACAAGATAGGTAGAATAAACACCAATGAAGTATTTGCCTGCAAAAAGATGTGGATTTTTTTAAAGTGGCATCTTGATTAAAAATAAAAAATGAACCTGTTCACCATGTCAGTTATCTGCATTTTATTGCTGCTAACTTTATATCACTTTTTAAAAAAAAATTGCTTTGTTATTTTTACTGGAGTTATTTATAATAGGACAATTCACTGTTAATTCTGTTTAATATACTATATATAACATAGTTAATTAACAATTAACATAGCTATAACATGACAAAAGGTGCCAGGTGCGAACAAGGAGACTTGCCCGTACAGAATTCAAGCTAACTACTTTATTATGTTCTGCCTACAATACAGGAATCTCTCCAGTCTGCCCGCTTTCTTTTGAGAGCAATTAGATAAGGCTCCAAGGAACTTGGGAGGGTGTCAACCCTAGCCTTTTTGTAGTTGTGCAGTGAGTCCAGGCTAGCTCTGCACTTGCTCCCTCCTGTCTGCCAGGCTAGGTGCTTCCCAAGATAGTGAGATATTTGCCCACAATTACCTGTATTTTTGGAGTATAAGACGCTCCAGACTATAAAACACAACTACCTTTTTTGGTGAGGAAAACAAGAAAAAAAAATCTGCCTCTGCCTCCCAGCAATTTTGCCTCGTTGCAGCAAGCAGCAAACAGCCTGCTTTACTTTCATTTCCATTTTCAGCATAGCTTGATTAGCACAAGAAAAAAAATTCTCCCAGCAATTTACCTCCTTGCTGCAAGCAGCAGAGGCCCACGCAGCAAGCAATGGCAATTGCTGCAGCCTGAAACAGCTGAGGGTCAGGAGGCTGAACTAATGACAATCAACTTGTGCTAATTAGGCTGTGCTGAAGCTAA
>JANHFM010002412.1:32338-42361 GCA_032468115.1 Grayia smithii | reverse complement strand
ACATCATCAGCGAAGAGAACACAGTTACTTATAATATGATCACAAAGGTCATTTATGTATAGTATGAAGAGTGTTGGACCTAATCTTCTTCTTCCCATTCTTATCTAGACAGGATTCCTATTTTTCATGGTTGAGGCAGAATAAAAGATTGGAAACATAACTCTTTAAGACAACATATTTTAACCTGGATCCTGCACTGGAGCACTTTAGTAGCTTCCAGATGAAAGAACCCCTGAAACACGAGAAAACAATATACCAGTAAACAATATAAATTTAAATAAATAAATAAACAACAGAAACATTAACTTACTTCGAGTAGCAGATGCTTTATAAGGCAAAGCTCCAGCTGAAAGCAGGACTTGTGAAATTTAATTTTCAGTTGATCTAGAGAAAATCTCCAAGGTAGAGATTGGTTATACAGTGGGAACAAGCATATATGGACCAATCAGGCTCCTTGCACCTTTAATGTTGTAGACTTTTTCTGAAAAGAAAATGCTATTCTCATTTCCACAGCAAAGAGCTTTCGGTGTTCCTGGGCTAAATATAGGATAGAGCTCTAAATCAATAAACTGTGCCCATCTTATTGCTGGTAGAATAGCTCCTACACATCAAGAGACAAAAGATGACTGTGCACCAGGCAAAGATTGTGACAGAGAAAGCATGAAGAGATGGCAAAAGAATCAGACAAAAATTCCAGCTGGCATCTTTTCCTAAAACTTCATTATTCAAGCCATTAGATTTGATTTTCCTGAAGAGCTAGGAACTTTGTCTCACTCATTCTAGAAGACTTCTTAATCTGGCCATGTGGATTACAGAATTAAATTTCTTAAATAAGACCCATGAAATGAGAATCAAGAATCTGTTTGAATGTGCAAAGCTACAAGTCATTTTTCTCCATATACACACAAATGTGGAAGCTTTCTTTTAAGATGTTCATACAATAACATCAATGAAAGGCTTAGAACTCTACATGGTGTTATAATGTCATTCACGGAAAAGTGCTCTCTCCAGACATTCCTGCTCATGACATCATACAAAGATCTCAAGAGCAAGTTGTATATGCTGGGATTAGGGTACACTCCTTACACCACTCAGTCACCCAAACAGATGTCTCCATATCAAGGATGGGAACTTGTGGCCTGCAGGGATTGCTAAATCATATTTCCTAACTTGTCAACATTGGCTATGCTTGCAAAGACTCCTGGGAAGTGTGCTTCAGCATCAACAGGAAAGTATAATTGCTTTTTTGGTGTGTGGGGGAAAAGCACCAACAGAAACCTGAAGCTGGAAAGTTTAAGGAAGGACCTTTGCTTCCAGGTCTTCTGCTCCCTCTCATTATCACAGAATCATATCTATTTTAAAGTAACTCCCTGAAGAGCTGGGGCATCTTAATAAATGCCACCACCACCACCTCTATAAAACATTAATGGTGACTAGGCTCAGGTTATAAATATTAGAGGCAGGAAAGAAGATTTATCTTTTTTCTTTTCTTTTCCTTTACTTTCCTGAAGTGAACAAAACCAGCAAAATTTCATCAGCTATAATAAGATGAGAAGGAAATTAGACTGGGATCTGCAAATGAATGATAGATGTGTAGCGAAAGTAATGTTCTAATCTTTCCAAATATCAGCAGAAGAATTATCTGGTCAAGCCTCTTTAAGATTGGTTAAACTTGACTGATGGAAGGAGGACAGCAGCACCATCACAAACAGAGGCATATCTTCACTGAAAACAAGACAAACAACTTCTCTTCACAGAATGTTTAAATATGTCCAGGCACTAGTTTCCTTGTGAAATGGAAGAATATGGATTTTGATCGTAGAGATTAACAAAAATAAATAGACAACGAAGTAAATTGTCTTCCTGGGTGGAATCTCTTAAATCTTCTTCAGTTGTGATTGAGATGTGATTTTTTTTTCAGAGAGTGTGGCTTTTCAGGGGAAAAGACAATCAGGTGTAAATAATAGCATCTGGAGAATGAGGCTGTCAAGCAAGGGTTGCCCAAGAGGTGACATGAATCATTTGGTAGCAAGTAAGAAGCCAGAAAACATCAGTATGGAGCCGTGAATTATTAACCTCTGCACACCATGTGCCTTCCCTATTTTCAGTAAATATATGAAGCTGCAAGGCCGTCCCACTGTCTTCTGGTCATGCTGCAAAAGATCCCATTGATGAAGCCTGGGTTATTAAAATAAAAGTATTTTGATCCGTTATTTTATCAGAAGGATAACATGATGGGTGGAGGGGAAACGGCGTTTCCTTAACCTGCACATATTCAAGCATACTTTGCAGGCATGATAGGTGGAAATCCACCCTGCCCTTAATCACATGAATCCAAATCCCAGTCTTCTGAGCCATGGAAATCTACCTTGAGGCACACAATTCTGGTGGTAGAAGTGATACCACATTAGAAGGTGTAACATCTTTCAGATAGGGTAAGATGTAAAGGCCTGAGCCAACGGAACAATTTGAAAACATAATGCCTCCACATATTACATCCATGACAAAAAGTTCACCTTGATCAGGCATGTTGGATTTACAGCTCAGCACTGGCCTGAACCTAATCGCTCCAGGCAGGATAGCAAAGTGAAATCCATCAACAATGGCATTAAAATAAAGCAAAGCATTAAATAGCTTGGAAAGCTCAGACAGGGTCTTTATAGGCAATTGTTTGTCAGTGTCCAGCACTTAAGGCAACAGCAATGAAGCTGGGTGGGAATATTAATCTTTCTCTCAAACAGCCCCTTCTGATGATTCAAGGATATTAGAATCTTTTAATTACTTTTATTGGAACATGGACACTGATACATGGGCAGAGGGTTCGGCAAAGGTGAAAAAATGCTGATAACAATCCATTTCTAATTTGGACATTGCATTTCTCCCACCACCACCAAAAAAAAAATAAAAATCAATGCAATTAGTGATAGTCCTTTGGGTTAGGTTATAGCAAAAGCATGCCTCTTCCCCCCCCCCATCCCCCATGGTTTGCTCAAGCCTTTGCATCCTGACAAACTGAAGAGTAGATGGTTGCTAATTTTTTGTTATTGATTCTAACAAAAGATAAGACATACAGGTGTAGCTCTTGTGGCTATTTGGCAGGCTAGGAAAGGATGCCAACTTAAAAGAAGAAATGGGGTTTATTTTTAATTCTGTTTGAAAGCTTTTTGAGCAGTGTGTTTCGGTGCAATTAGATATTTGGAGAATAAGGGTACAACTATTTATTTATTAAATCTATATATGCACCCATCACACTCTGCAAAGTGACCCTGGTCAACTTATGAGTAAAATCATAAGTATAAAAATATTTAAAATATTATATTATTATATTTCAATAGATTATTTTTTTTATCTTTAAATAGAACACACAGAGGAGAAATAAAACCATACTATAGAAAAAAGAGGGGAAAAAAGGGAAAAAAAGCGAATAAAACACCAAAAATAGAACATGGTGTGATGATGATAATGATGATGATTCCTTTATAAAGGTATTGTAAAAATACAGTGATTGCAGACTGCATCAATCAAATCAATAAGCAAATGCTAACAGTAAAACAAACCAAGCACAAAACCACATATATTTAAAACAATATGCTATATGACTGAATGCAGGGACATCATTAAAATAAAACAGTATTAATCTAGGAGTCAGCATTCCAAGTAATGTACCCATTGAAAGCAGGTAGATCCCTCTCAGAGAGGGGTGGGCAACTGTGGCCCTTTTACAACCTGTGGACTTCAACTCCCAGAATTCCTGAGAGAGCCATGCTGGTTCAGGTATGCTGGGAATTGAAGTCCCCAGTTCATAAAGGGGCCATAATCACGCACCCCTGCTCTAAGAACATGTTTATTGAATACGTCATATCGGCACAACTGGTGAAAACCAACTCTGAAGGTTCCCATGGTTTTCACCTAATTAAAAGAATGAAACTTCCCCCTTCCCCAGTGTCACCAGTCACATGGTCCAATGAATACACCTGGCAGGCTTCTCCCCTCCTTCACCAGCCACCTGTTATGATGACCTTGGTTCCCACAGGAAAACTTTTTATTTTGACTGTAAAATGGATTATCTACTTCCCCCCTTCCCCTTCTTTCTCAGGCTTTGTGGCAACTTTGAGGCAGCACAAGATGGCTTCAGCCAGGTTGGCTTCAGAGTTGACACTAGGAATGGGAGGTTTTCCAAAGTAAATTCCCAGAATTGAAGTCTAGCATGCAATATTGTAAGAGGGACGCAGTGGCTCAGTGGCTAAGATACTGAGTTTGTCGATCGAAAGGTCAGCAGTTCAGCAGTTTGAATCCCTAGTGCCGCATAACGGGGTGAGCTCCCGTTACTTGTCCCAGTGTTTGCCAACCTAGCAGTTCGAAAGCACATAAAAAATGCAAGTAGAAAAAATAGGGACCGCCTTTGGTGGGAAGGTAACAATGTTCTGTGTGCCTTTGGCGTTTAGTCATGCCGGCCACATGACCATGGAGACATCTTCGGACAGCGCTGGCTCTTCGACTTTGAAACAGAGATGAGCACCACCTCTTAGAGTTGGGAACGACCAGCACATATGCATGAGGGGAATCTTTACCTTTACCTATGCAATATTGAGAAAGAATAAATTTGCACCAATCATGTACATAGGCAGTGAAGTCCAGGAAGTGTTATTCAACAACAATATCAAGTGGTCGGGTCTGTCAAATACTGAAATATGGTCCAAAAAAGGATCGGTTCCAATGTAAGGCATTGAGGCTTGATTACCAAAATGTTCAGAGTTTGACAAACTACCAACAGAGTGGTAGAGAACAGAGCGAGAATTTCAGCTTGGCTGAAATTCTGAATCCATGATTGGATTATCCCACAGAATTTTATTGGAAGGGATGCACAAGTTCTATCTGTGATGATCCATTTACACCTGGAACTCTCACGTTATTGTATTTTGAGGTGGTAAAAGAAATCATCCAATCTTTGAACTGTAGATTTTTTTTTAGATTACATCCATTTGTCAAATCCAGGCATCTGTGTCCACTCAAATACACCAAACCTTATATATTCATTCAACTAGTTGTTCTGGAGGGAATGGCTGTAGCTCGAGGACAGAAGAAATGTTTTGAATGGAAAATATTTCAAATATCTCCAAGCGCTGGAGTAATTATTCATCCTGAAACCTTGGAGAATTGCTACTTGTCAGGGTATGCTACCCCAATCTAGAAAAACCAATGGACTGACCCAGCAGGTTCCTATGTCACAGGAAAAGGTCTGGATCTATAGAGTAAATGAAACCATGACTTTATTAACACTTTCTTGGTAAAATCCCATGATATTTTCTGACAGCTTGCAAAATCTCAGGGTTTATTTTCTTTAATGAACAAATAATGCTTTCATTATTTGTGCAAGGTTGCCCTTGACACTCAGATAGATTGTGCTGTAATCTTTCCAGCATTCGGTGAAATAAATGTATGTACTGACTTGGGATACTCTGGCAACAATTTTCTACTTTCTGGTAAAGAGCAGACTGGATCTTTTCTAAAAATTAACCAATCCTCTTGGTTGCTATTCAAAGCCTCAAATACTTTTTCCAACCAATTCCTCTATCTATACTTTACTATTTCCTGCTTTTAACTAGACAGGTTCTTAACACAAGTCAAGGCAAATATTAGACCCTTTTAATTGGGAAATTATCATCAGATCAAAAATTTTAAAGCCTCAAAAATTAAACTCAAAGCAACCTGGCTATTTACATGAACTTTTAAATATTGCATCATATTTGAGGTTTACAGAGTTTGCCCTTTTCTCCTCTGGCTGAATTATTATAGCTTGTGTACATTTTAAATGTGTAGTGGGCAAAATGCTGCATTGCAGAACAATATGACCTGTATTTGTTCCTTTGAAAATAAGACTTGCTTTTCAAAGAGAGAAGAGCTCACTTACATATCTTTATATAATCAGAAAGAAAACAATCTCTTGATTAAAATCTTCTATATCATGATCAATTGAGGAGTCCTTTTTGATACTGTTGAAATGTTAAAACTATTAGGATAGAAGGCAGTTTCTGTTTATAAATTTGGAGTGGGGGGAGACGGCCGTAATTTAAAAGGTGAGCTGGTGCTGCCAAAGACGTAATTAGAGACCAGACTGTTCTCAAACAAAAAAATAAGATTATCCATCATGAAGCATCAGACAACCAAGAAAGAACAGTTTCTTAAGTGCTTTATGGGAAGTCTTCTGCAGATTTTCAGGTTCTGTTCCAGATGTAGAGTACTGCAAAAACTATATTTAATTATAAAAATATACAATGGAAAATTCTCGGTGCTTTCTTACCTCTGCATCTCCCATTTTACCAGTATGCTGAGTCTTGGTGTTTGTGAACAATAATATCCCAGATAAGTTTTCTTTCATTTATCTGAAGCTCATTTCATATGATGTCCCAAAGGTGCTTTTTTTTTCCCCAAGAGGCAACTGGACTTTCTAGTTTTTCTTTGAAGACATTTGGCTTAGCATCCAAGAAGGTGGAGAATGGAAGGATTTACAGTATACTCCTTGCAGACAGCTGGTCATTTGCATTCTTTTAGCAGGTTGTTAAGGTCACCTGGAGGTTTATCTCTGTCATCAGGGTCACCTGAGTGATGCAAATTGGTGTGGAGCCTTCTTGAAACTGTTGAAAGGACTGTATTGTAGATTGGAGATAGATAATGTCATATCCCTCCCATCTGTTGAGAGAGGGCTGTTCAGTTTTGACATAAATGGCCTCTTTAACCCCTCTTTCAAACCAGCTATCCTCTCGGTCCAAAATATGGACTTCATTGTCTTCAAAGGAGTGGCCTGTGTCTTTTAAATGCAAATGGACTGCTTAATCTAGTCCTGATGTGTTTGTCCTCCTATGTTGTGCCATTCTTGTTGTTTCATTTCCCCAATGTACAGATCAAGACATGGCTCACTGCATTGTACTGGATACTCAGACCATCCAGTCAGAGCTGAAGAAGCTTCTTGGATGAGAAGTGAAATGTCTTCAAAGAAAAATCAGAAAGTCCAGTTACCTCTTGGGAAAAGAAGAAAAAAAAAGCATCTTTGGGACAACCATGACCTGGATGACTGAGAATTTCCATAGACATTTCATATGATCTTGTTGAAATACAGGAGAGGGGAAGGAACACTTCATACTACATGTTACTATTGTATTAATTAATTAAGCTTTGCCCTTAAAGAAACAATGCATTGAAATCTCTAGCAGTGTAAATCGCAAAGTTAGCCTTATAGAGCTGAGCAGGACTTCAGATTGGAAGGCAAAAAGGATTGGAGATTGAAGAAGCTGCTTTCAAGTCAAGTCTTTGTATAGGGAGATCTTTTCTTTTCTTTTTTTTATAAAGTTTTTTATTTATTTTTTAACACAAACACATAATACATAAATTCTTCCATGTGTCTTCTCAGTGTTTCTTCCATGTATTCTTCTTCTTCTTTTGATTTCTCTTCTCATCGTCATATTTCCTTAACAATGCTTTTTCTCTACTATCATATTTAAAACATTTTCAATTGTCATAACCTTTATCTATATCTCTTTTCTAGCCAATCATAAACTTTAGTGAGATCTTTTCTTGAGGTCAGGTTCCATTATGTTCATTTCAGTGGGTTTTCTTTGGAAAATAAATAAATAAATACAAGATTGCATCCCTAAAAGAAGAAACCTGAGAAATAACGAAATAAAAAATTACCACAAATTTGTGCTTGACCTGTGGTTTGACCTCAGGTCCCATGGAAGATACTTCGTTGCTTGAGGTGTAGGAGAACAAAATGCTCACTCTTCTTTTTCCTCCCAATAAATTCATCTCAAAATATATAATACCAAAAAGTAGCAACCTGAATTGTTTTTATTAGGTATATTATCAGAAAAAATGGATAAGAAAAGTATGTACTTAATATTACATTTCTTAACATGGATTACATTTGCACAATACTGGAAAAATAAAGCTATACTGTGAGATGAAGAGATAGTCAGAAAGATACTAAATTGTGCAGAAATGGATAGATTGAAAATGAAACAGAAAGAAGATGTAGAATATTATCAAACATGGAATGTATTTGACCAATGGTTGGGAAAAAAAGGGATGGAGATTAAGAATGTAAATGTGTGTTGTTAAGCAAATTAAATACCCAGACAATGTTTATTAAGCACTAAGAAATGTATTTAATAGAAAATCGATAAAAAAGAAAAGAAAAAAAATCCAAAAAGTAGCCATATTAATTTTTCAGATGAGATAGAGACTCCATAAATTTTCTCATCTTCAGGTCTCAGGCAATAAGATACAAAAATAACACATTAAAAAGATAACAATTAATTGTCTTTTTATAACTATCAACATTTTCTACTAGAGAGAGCTGGGCTTTCATTGTTGAAATAATGGCCAATTCACAGAGAGAGGGAGACAGAAGAGAATCCATGGGTATCACTACATCATGATGTCATCAGACAAATTATTAGGATTATATTTGAACATCATTTGCATAACATCTCAGATGCATACTACATACTTTACCTCATTTGCGTGATGATGCATGTGGCATCACTATGGTTTCTACTAGAATCATTGTCACTAAGAAAAAATGGATTCACATGCATTAATTTTTCACATCTCATTTTCTATATAGAGATCAAATGTAGAGATAAATCTAATCTCTATAATCATTTTATTACAGTGCAGAATATTGCCCAGGTGATCTCTATGCTTGTGCAGTTTTTTGTCTAAATGGATTAAAGTAGTGCTATTAAATAAATGCAATAGCACTTAGACTTATATACCACTTCACATTGCAAAGAACACAAAAAAAAATTAAGAGTTGCTAATTGCAGATGAATCTTTTAGGCAAAAATGTGAAGGTATCTGTGCCCATTTCTAAAACAAGGGAGTTAAAAGAAAGAAGTGTTTGAGTATCTTAAAGTTTCCTTTGTTGTCATCAAAGATCCTTTTCCAATTTCAAGGAGAATAAGATCAACTGTCAAAGTATCGCTCTAGATGTGATAAATTCAAAGTCTCATATGTACAGTCATTATTAACGTTATAATCTGTGATACCCTATGGAAAGTAAAGCAGGCATACTTTTCCGTTAAATAACATTTTGAACTGATCAAAAATTCAGATGATGTGACCACCAGGCATAAGAGCTGCTAAAGATTATTACAAACATAAATTGAAAATGATGGTTATCACCTTATAGTATGTAGTTTCAAAATATTCCTTTAGATCTAGCCTGCATTTAGAGCAGTATTTCCCCACCTCAGAAACTTTAAGAAAAGTGGACTACAACTCTGAGAGTTTCCCAGTCAGCATGTTAAGAAATACTAGATGCAGTCCATATATTTTATTTATTTATTATTCAATTTCTGTAGCCGTCCAACTCAACTAAGTGACTCTGAACATCTTACAATTCTAAAATTATAAATCAATAAAAATATTAAATCAATAAAAATATTTATAAAAGAAATCAATAATTTTTAAAATTTCTGAGGTTGAGATACACTGAATGAGAGTTAAGATAATAAATCAAGAATTAATTTTACCATGGCATCTATTATAGCAGGGGTGTCAAAATTCGATTTTATAGAAGGCCTCATCAGGGTTGTGTTTGACCTCAGGGGGCAGGGGGGCAGGGCGATGGCCAGCATGATATCACTTGTGTCAGGGGGCACCTGTGGTGGCCTGACTGCTCTGCCAGAGAAAACGGGCTCCCAAGCTCGGTTTTCAGCTGAGACGGTCTCCTGCAACCCTCTGCCAGCAAAAACAGAGTTCAGGGGGGACTACACATGGTCCTCATGAGCTCTGTTTTTGGCTGGGACGACCCCCTGCAAACCTCTAACAATGAAAATGGATCTCAGGAGGGCCTCATGCAGCCCTCACAAGCTCCATTTTTGCTGACAGAGGCACTGCGGGCTGGTCCTTCACTATTTCCAGGGTGGCCCCACAGGCCAGATCTGAACATCCCATGGGCTGAATCCGGGGCCCGGATTCAGCCCATGTATTGAAATATACCATGAAATATACCATGTATAT
>JANHFM010002411.1:42275-55842 GCA_032468115.1 Grayia smithii | reverse complement strand
TGGCCAGCCCAGGGCACAGCATCAGGCCCCAGTCCGAACAGCCCTCTTCAAAACCTCCTAAAGCATCAAAGTCTAACCCCGAAGTAGGAGGCGCGCAACTCTGCCGGCCGCTTTTGTAGCTGCCCTGCTCGGCGACTCGCTTGGCTTGGGTGCTTTTTGCAACGAGATAAGCAAGTTGTGATCAATTTGCCCTCTGGAGTAACGGTCATAGGAAGGCCCAGGCCTTCGTCTTTGAATTGTCCAGCAGTGGCTCGGTTGAATAGGGTGGTCAGTGGCGAAAGCAGGATGCGCTTTTGGGAACATCAAAAGGAGAGCCAAAGCTGGATTGAAGGTTCGTTCCCCTGTGAAGTAGTGAAAACCAGGGTAGGCTGGAAAGGAGGATATCAAAACAAAGAGGGAGTGGAGAAACCAAACACTGCAGCCTCCCATCCTGAGGTCAAACCATCTCTCTGCCTAGGATTCCACAGGCTGTGGAATGTGGTACCTTGCAGTGTCAGAGGGAGGTTTCTGGATGTCCAGTTGGGGCTCAGCTCTGAAGTTGCACCAACCTCTGCACAGCCACTCCTTGCGGCTGAGATGTTGTGTGTGGCCTCCTCCTGCAGAGAACCTACTTTGATTCATTTTATCTGGCACAACTGGGGACAGTGTGCACAAACGGCCCTGGCTGCTTAGGGAAACCGAGGCTCAATTCTGGGAAGTCTAAAGAGCTCCTCCTTTGCAGGAATGAAGCAGTTGTCATTTCTGGACAGAAGCTGGCACGACAGATTAGGCGAGAAGCCTGCCACGAAGTAGAACAATGGGTTGCTGCTGGCCACAAAAGGCCCCATCTCAGCGTAGTTCTTGTGGGAGAAAATCCTGCCAGCCACTCCTATGTGCTGAACAAGACCCGAGCAGCTGCTGACGTGGGTGAGTTTGCCTGAGCTGACTTTCCCAAGTAAGTGTCAGGATCTGAGGTGTCCGTCCGCCTTCTCTCTGGCCTTCTGCCAGGCAGTGCTTACTCAAGCAGTGATGTGGACCTGTTCTGTAGAGAAAGAAAGGGTGGGGTTGTCCTTTGAAGGTTCATCTGCCCCTTCTCTTGAAGACAGGCAGCAGCTGCAGCTTCCCTTTAAAGTCAGTAAGTGTAACATGCAGATTTTAGGACAGCTCAAGCCCAGATCATTAAAAAAACACCCAAATGCAACATCAATCTCAGTTTAAGGGAATCACCAGCTTTGGCACTGGTGGGTCTGCATATAGCAAAGTCTTATGACTGGGACACAGAATTTAGCAATTGGATAGAAAGTTTCAGGCCCTTGGATGTTTCATGGTGGATGAGGATGGGACCTTGCAGACGGGTTTGTCATTCACAGCTGCTTTCTGGGTTGTTCCTGCAGCCAGTAGACGTGGTCGCTGCAGCCAGGACTGCAGTCCCAAAGCAGGATCTTGGACAGCTGCTGAGAGGTGTTCCTGAACTGCATGTTGTCAGCCTCTTCTATTCTGAGCCACATCAACTGGCATGTGGGGAGGCCGTTTCAAGTAACTTCCATCTCCTTATATTGCATTTGTTCCTTGCAGGAATTAGCAGTGAGACAATCCTGAAACCGGCCTCTGTCACAGAAGAGGAGCTGCTTGATTTAATTGTCAAACTAAATCATGATGCCAATGTTGATGGCTTGCTTGTACAGCTTCCTTTACCAGGTGAGCAAGTCCTGGGCTTTTGCGGGGAGATTTGTATCAGACATTCCTGATCTTTGGAATGCACCGTTGAACTGTAATGCTGCAAAGCAACCCATCACTTCTGAGTTTTGCAAGTCCAGTCAATTGCACTTGTGCAGTAACCCTCCTTCAGACGAATTCCTATCATCTGGCAACACTTTGCAGTCTCACTCGCTCCTTACCAGTGCCCCATTTTGTGGTCAGACATGTAAAATCCATCATACTGACAGTCTTCCCTTTTTTGCAGAGCATATTGATGAGCGAAAGATCTGCAACGCTGTGAACCCTGAAAAGGATGTGGATGGATTCCATGTGGTGAATGTAGGCCGCATGTGCTTGGACCAATATTCCATGTTGCCTGCCACACCTTGGGGTGTGTGGGAAATCATCAAGAGGACAGGTAGGAGCAGGGTACCTATCCTGTGGCACAGGGACTAGGATGCAGTATTGCACGCTGATTGCCCAGGGCCAGGAGTTCCATCTTGAACGGCTCAAGGTTGACTCCGAGGTTGGTAAAATGAGGACCCAGATTGGGAGTAACATGCTGACTCTGTAAATTGCTCAGAGACTGCTGTAAAGCACTGGAGAATGGTACAGGTAGTCCTTAACTTACAACAGTTCACTTAGTGTCCATTCAAAGTTACAATGGCACTGAAAAAAGTGATGACCATTTTTCACACTTATGACCGTTGCAGCATCCCCATGGTCATATGATTTACGTTTGGATGCTTGACAACTGGCTCATATTTATGATGGTCGCATTGTCCCGAGATCATGTGATTCCCCTTTTTCAATTTCCTGCCAAGCAAAGTCAATGGGAAAACCAGATTCACTTAACAACGATGTTACTAATTTAACAACTGCAGTGATTCACTTAACAAATGTGGCAAGAAAAGTTTTAAAATGGGGCAAGACTCACTTAACAAATTTCTCTTTTAGCCACATACATTTTTGGCAGAATTGTGATCGTAAGTTGAGGACTACCAGTATATAAGTCTAAATGCTATTGCTTTTGCTCTCCTGTTGATGGTGATATTCCCGGGAAAACACATTCCCTGAGGGGCTTTTGTGTACTTTATTGCAGGGATCCCAACCCTTGGCAAGAACGTGGTGGTGGCCGGGCGATCCAAGAACGTTGGCATGCCCATCGCAATGCTTCTCCACACAGACGGACGGCATGAGCGCCCAGGAGGTGAGGGTCTAGATCAGTGGTGGGTTGCTCCCAGTTCGGGCCAGTTTGCGCAAATAGGTAGCGGTGACGCTGTGATGTCACTGAACCGGTTCTACACGACCGGGAGCTGGCCCCACCCGCGCGCCCGTGCCTACCGTACTCTGCACAGAGCGCACTCGCGCGCATGCACAGAACGCTTTTTTTAGGTTTTTCCGCCCAAAAAAAGCTGCTGTGCATGCACGGGAGCACCCGTTCGAGAGAGCAAGAGCGGGCGAGGGGGTGGCGGTCGTGGGACCAGGCGGAGGAGCCTGGCCAGTGGCGGTCGCCACAGGGCTTTCCTGGCGCGGCATTGGGAGCAGCTCAGGAGCGAACGAGAGATCCCGAGGCGAGGGGCGGGGCTGGTGGCAGTGGCCGCGGGGCTTTCCTGGCGCTCTGGGCAAGGCATCGGGAGCAGCTCAGGAGCGGACTGTGCCGAGGACTGGAGGAGGCAGCCGAGCACCCGACCAGGAGCCAGGAAAGCCCTACGGCGACCCCCCTCCCCCTCCCTGGCCAGCGCTATGCTTCCCCCGGGTGCCCCATCTTTCCCCAGTCAATCCGCCCCGCCGTTTTGTTGTTATCGCATGGCAGGGTCAGACTGGGAAGCAGCAGAAAGTTTGGCGAACTCAGAGGTGGGCGGTGAAGAGACTTTGCCGCAAATTTGCTGGGGTGGGATGGGGTATGAAATGACCGCGCCCCTCGCCTCCGGATTTCTCGTTCACTCGCTGCTGTTCCCGAAACTGCTTGTCTTGAAGGTGGGCCCGGCATGGGGGGCGCTGGGAGGCATCATTTCATTCCCCCATTCCACCCCGGAACATTTGCGGCCAAGTCTCTTCACTGCCCAACCAACTCTGAGTTCCCCAAACTTTCTGCCGCTTCCCCGCCCGCCCCCTGCCATGCGATAACAACAAAACGGCGGGGCAGGGCGGATTGACTGGGGAAAGACGGCGCCCGGGGGAAGCATAGCCCTGCCTGGGGCGGGGGAGGGGGGCGGCAGATGATCGGACGGAACATTTTGCTGGCAAGTACCGTTGCCATGGAGCCCTCTCAAGCCAAAGTAAGGGGGGAAAAATGCGCATGCGTGCTGCACGTGTTCGGCGTGCGCGCACTTCACGCGCGCGTGCCGGTCACGCGCAAAGCGTGTGCAGGAAGAGAACTGGTAGTAAAGATAAGTAGAACCCATCCCTGGTCTAGATGGGTTAATGCATAGCTTTGGGGGAAAAGTTGAGATTTGTGTCCCCTCATTGTGGCACAAGGAGGCCCATTTCAGGAGGGGTGAGGTGGCCGAGGAGCCAGCTTGCCAGCCTAAAGGCCAAAGCAGGCAGGCAGAGAGCAGTGAGCTGCACCTTTCCAAGATGCTGGGTTCTTGGAATCAAGAGTCCTCTGAACTGGAGGGTAGATGTGAAGGCCAGTAGGGGAAGCACACAGCCACCTCTGTGGGACCGTCTTCCTCCAAGGCTGCAATCCACTCACTTTGATACCTTGGGGTCAGTTGTCTTCTCAGGACTGTACAAACCTTGTTTTCTTTCGTGAAACCCACAAGATCCCTCAACTGTAGCCCGGTCTGAGGGGCTTCCTGTTAAAAGCTAGATTGATTAGTCCAAGGGTTGTTTTGAGCAGGATAGAATTTATAGTCCTTTCAGCCCAAACCATCCCAGATCTTGATCCTAGCATCTGTTCTAGTGCCACTGCTATTAATTATGATGCAGGAATTTAGCAAAACTTTGAGCTTCATTTCTGCTTTATATGGCTTTTTAATGGGTCCAGAATAAAATGTTCCATTACTATTATTATTATTATTATTATATTTTTTAGGGGATGCAACTGTAACAATTTCTCACCGCTACACTCCAAAAGAGCAGCTCAAACAGCACACAATCCTTGCTGACATTGTGGTTGCAGCTGCAGGTAAGGTCCTGAGCAGCTTGTTTAGGAGAGAAAGTTATAAAAAAACTTCCTGAGGGGAGGCTGTTGATCCCCAACCAAGTGACGGTGCTAGGAAGCCTCTGCAGGGGCCCTTCTGCATTCTGGAAAGTCACGGGAAGCTCTCGGAAGGGGTCCCAAGCCAAAGGCCTGGCCATGGATCTGCGTTTTCTGTCTTCCTGTCAGCTTGGTGAACTAAGCAAACCATAGTACTAGTTTTTTTATATTAACTACTGTTTTTCAGGCATTCCCAATCTGATTACAGCTGATATGATCAAAGAAGGAGCTGCTGTAATTGATGTTGGCATAAACAGAATTCAGGATCCTGTCACTGCCAAGCCAAAACTTGTTGGAGATGTGGATTTTGAAGGTAGGCAATTGATTTGTAAGGTCTAAATCCCTTCTTGATAGGAACATTTGTAGCTGCATTCTGACAAGGGGGAGGGGATCCAATTTCAGCTACTGGAGCTATAATATCACTTGCCTCTACATGCCCACTCTAATGCAGAAAGTAATTTGTAGTTTTGAACAAGTTAGGAAGCTAATCTTTGGACAACTTGCATCACTTTTCCAAATGGCAGGAAATGAAGTTGGTGGTAATGTAGCTAACTAGTAAATACTTTGTCCCCAAAGCCTGTAGTTCTTCCTTGTAATTTTATACTGCATCTCTCTATTGGGAAAAGCTTTGGGTAGGTTATGGGATTTTGAAAGTTGTGGCTTCCTTTATGCGATCTTATTTCAGTCATTCAAAGCCAAGTGTTCAGAAAATAGCATGTATCATCTGGAGCCTGATCTTGAGTTGCTGTACAGTTAACAAAAGCTGGAGGCCATTGTGAAAAGCGGGGACGAGGGTAGTCGCAGGAGGATATTCTGTGAAGGGGGAACTCAGTTACGAGACAAGGGACTTTCTTGCAGTTAAGAAATTCAATACAATGCAATACAATCCAGTAATGAGAAAAATAAGATAAAAACTAAATGCAGGGTTATGTAGAATATGAGGTACTTGGCACAACAGCAGTAACTGTGAGAGGTTGCAGGAATCCTAGTGGACAACCACTTAGGTATAAGCCAGCAGTGTGCTGCAGCTACCAAAACCCCCAGGATAGTCCTAGGCTGCACTGATAATGTCAGAGGGATAACGTCAAAATCATATGAAGTACTGCTTTATACTGCACTGGTAAGGCCGCATTTGGTCACCACGACCCAAAAAAGATGTTTGAGACTCTAGAAAGAGTGCAAAGAACAACAAAGACGATTAGGGGACTGGAGATTAAAGCGCATGATGAATGGTTGCATGACCTGGGTGTGTCTGGTCTGACAAAGAGGACTAGGGGTGACATGATAGCCTCTCAAATATCGAAAGCAGTGGTGGGTTTCTACCGGTTTGCACCGGTTCACGCGAACTGGTAACGGTAATTTGGCCTGGGTCGCCGAACCATTAGCAACCACTGGCTGGCCACACCCATGAACGGGCATCCAGTTGCCGCTCGCTCGCCCTGCCCAGTCATTCCTTCACTCCTCACCTCCTGGGCAGCTTGCCTGCCTAAGCTGCCTTCCCATGTGGTGCCTTCCCTGTGGCTCAACTGAGCTGCCTTCTCCTGCCTACAGGTAAGTCATGCTAGCCCCACCCCTCCCCGGAGTTTGCTGTGCCACTCCTCCATAGTCCCCACCGAGCTCACGTGGCTGGCTAACCTGCCACAGCCCAGCGCGGCTCCATTCCAGGCCGTGCAGCCTGCCTGCAGCCTAGCTTGCTGCGGGCCCTCCACCAGGCTCGCAACCTTCCCTTCCCCCCATGGCTGATTGCAGAGGGGAAGGCATGCCAGCACCCACGAAGAACGTTAAGGAGGACCGCTCCTTGGCCTCAGCCATGCATTTTCAAGCCCAGGCTATTGCAATAGCTTTTCACTCCAAGCAGCCCGGGCCCTTGAAAACATATGGTTGGGGCTGAGGAGCGGTCCTCCTTAACAATCTCCAAAACTGCTTCAAGTTTCAGTTCCTTGTGGGTGCTGAAAGTACCTGGCTGTTTCGCTATGCCTGGCTTTCCAGATGGGTCCCCAAAGCGGGTAGAGAGGAGAAGCAGCTGCCGATCACATGGAGTGTTGTTCTCCAGTGACCCGTTTTCTCTCCCCCGCTCTCTTGCTGGGGGAGCACAGAGCTTTGGGTCCTGTAAGTGTAAGTTGAATCCTGCTTGTCTCTGGCGCAATGCTTTCTGGACTTACCAGGACCCAAAGCGCAGTGCTGTGAAAATCTCTCTCGTCTCCCAGCAAGAGAGCGGGGGAGAGAAAACAGGTCGCCGGAGAACACATGGGGGCTCCATCATGTGCTCTCCAGGTCAGCAGCTGCTGCTTCTGTTCCCTGCTGCTCATGCCTGGGAGAGAGAGTCTTTCGACTTTTTGGGAGTCGGGCTCCTGTAAGTCCCATCCGGAAAGCCTGCGCTTCCCCAGGACCCTGAGGACCACCCCTCACCTGGAGCTCCCATTTTGGCCGCTACTGTTTTCCCCCCACCTCTCACGTGCCGTGACCTCCTCCCATTCCCCCCCCCCTTGCTTTTCCATTTCTGTGCCCCGGATTCTTGCTCCTACACTTTCGCCTCTGTGCCCCCTGAGGAAACTGGGCTGGACTGGGTGCTTGCCCACCGCTGCCCAGGGCTCTGGAGTGGAAGTACAAAGGGGCAGGCCTTACTCCAGAGTACAGCAAGGGTGGCACAGGAGATACCCGCCAGAGGCCCAAAGCCAAAACCCTTCATTGGCATACCACACACGTTAAATCACTGACACCCAACATCTAATGGGCATCTTCTCCCATGAACCCCCATCCCCTGGGCCCCCAAAGCATACCATGCTCCAAGGCTTTGTGGAAAATGTCTGGAAGTCAATGGAGGGGTGCTTTGGTCATTCCCCAAAAGACAGCCCCACAAGGAGGCCCTAGGGATCTAACCAGCAGCTAAACTTTGGATGGAAATTTCAGACATTTTGAACTCTATTTCCGGGCTTCTTGGATGTTGGAGAGAAATGTTTGTTTTTGTCACATAATTATATTTATGCAATCCAATAATTTCCCCAAACTTAATAAAGCATTAGTAAAGAATAAGTAAATACATGTGTTTTAAAGAAGCATTATCCTTGTTACATTGCTGTTTGGTAATCCTGTTCTATGTAACTGAGTCCAGTAAATTATACCGTGTTTCCCCAAAAATAAGACCCTGTGTTGTGGTAGAAAACTTAAAGGGATCCCAATAGTTGCAAAGTTTCAAATAATCATTGTTTCATTTCCAAAGCTAACAGGTTTCAGTGAGTCACTGATCTTTCACCCAGATAAGCCAGGAGCAGGATTCCCAAAATTTATATTTATAATTTTATTAGAAATTACATTAATACAGACAAAAGCATGAGGGAAGGCTGTTCCAACAAGCTAGCATCCTTACCACTCATAATTGGAAACAGGGTTTTGTTTTTGAGAAGAGCCAGCCTCCCTCATGCAGGACCAGGGAGCACTGCTTCCCTGCCGCCTCCTCTTGCTCTCCAGAGATTTGTCAAGGCAGAAGTTGGACTAGAGGAAACTACTTCCTGCAAACTTTCTCCTCCACGGTTCCACATACAGCAGCAGTGTCCTCTGCCTCCTCCTTTGCTGGGAGGATGCACCAGACAGGGAAATAACAATGTCTGGGAATGGGAGAAGAACATCTCCTTTGGTATGTTGTGCATGCACACACACACACACACCTCTGCGCGCATGCACACACACACCCCATTCCAAGTTTGGAGACTTCTATCCACATTTGAGCTTACAAACTGCCCATCATGCTGGGCTAGGGGAGAAGGCGCTCTCCTTCCTATGTGGATAAAAGTCGCCAAACTTGGAATGCGTGTATGTGTGTGCCCGCATGCAGTAGGCTGCCAGGAGTTTGGGGAGGTGAGCATGTGAGGCACCAAATTGTCCCCACATCAAGTTAGCCAGTATGACTTGTTCTGTCCTGAGTCAGCCACGCCCAGTGAGTGGCATTAAGATCACCACGCTCACCCAGTCACATGACCACCAAGCCACGCCTACCCAGTCACATGACCAACACACCCACCCAGCAAGCCACGCCCACAGAACCGGTAGTAAAAAATTTTGAAACCTACCACTGATTGGAAGCCTCCTATCACAAGAAGGGATCAACTTATTCTCCAAAGCATTTGAATGCAGGGCAAGAAGTAATAGCTTATTAAAGAGAGAGCCAATCTAGAACTAAGGATAAATTGTCTGACAGTGAGAAGAATTAACCAGTGGAACAGCTTCCCTCCAGCAGTTGTGGGTGCTCCATCACTGGAGGTTGGATATTTATTTGTCTGGGTGCTGCTGGTGCAGGAGGTTAGACTAGAAGCCCTCCAAAGTCTCTTCTGTTATTCTTAGATCTGTCATCTAAATGCTGCACTTTATCTTTCTTTCCCCTTTTTCAGGAGTCAAGCAGAAAGCCAGTTACATCACGCCAGTTCCTGGTGGGGTTGGCCCCATGACTGTTGCTATGCTGATGAAAAACACCATTATTGCTGCCAAGAAAATGCTGCGAGCCCAGCATTTTGAAACCTTCAGTGCTTGATGATGGACTTCTTGTGGCCAAAAGTGACATTCCAGATTGCCTCCCAGTATTTATTTATTTGATTAAATGTTTTGGCCAGCCACTCTGCAATATTTATATAAAGCAATTTTCTTCCAAGGCAGAGTAGCTCCTGCCAGTCGTATACATGATTCCTACCTTTTAAACTGCTATTCTGAAATGCAGAAAATGAGAACACAACTTGAATGAGAAAGTTGATTTCTCACTCTTTAGGCAGCCTGAAAGAGTAACAAAGGGCCAAAAATGTGTTTTTATAGTAGAAATGTTTTAGCTTAGACTTGAATTGACTAACCTTGGCTGAACCCAGGATATAAATTATTTGTTAAGATTATAATGCAGCTAATCTGGAGTCAAAAGTTACTATTTTCTACAAAGCCATATTTATATTTCATAATGCTTAGCAAAGCAGTTGATAGCCTGTTCAATACTTAGTTTTTCCTGTTTTAAAGGAAGAATTGGCTTGAAAGCTAGACTATGTTTAGACAAAATAAGGTGAGCTCTCCATGCTTATTCCAACTTGCTTTGTGTTTATCTGAGCAAGTAGTAATATTGCTGGATGTATCTGAATAAAAGTAATTGTTACTTGCTTGTAAAGTCATTGAGTTCCATCTTATATTTTGTCAGATTGAACGTGGCTGGCAGTCTTTTTCTGTCCGACATCACAGGGTCTCTGCTGGGAGGCTGATCCTGTGTGTTTCCTTGTGGCCAAATTAATGGAAGTTTCTGCCTTCCTGGGATTGGCAGAAAAGTGTGTCAGCATAATTTGTTGTCCCCTTCCCGAAACCAGGCAATGTTTGCCTCCTTATTAATTTCATGTGGGAGTTTCAGGATAGGAACTGCTGGACTGTTTTCAGTTTTCTCCTTTGATCAAGTGACTCCTGGGGATCCTTAGCTTCACTGGCTGCGGAAACTGCAAATTCTCTTTTGTTTGGCTGTCATTTGGCACAGAGATGGTACCTGCAACTTTGTCCTGGTCCCTCAGGTATCTCACCAAATGTTACATTGGGGTGATTGGTTTGTGCAGCCCCTTCCCTCAAGCAGCCCAACCCCAGGTGGGCATTGGTGGCAAGTTCTGGCAACACGATGGAAGGCAGGTAAAGTGGACAGGTTCATTGTTTTTCTCTGCTTATTACACTTGCTTCACTGATCCTTGCTCCAGCCAATCCCCATGTTGAGAACACTCAAGTGCACGGAAGACCAACCTCCACTGCTGCTTCTTTGATAATGCTCATTGATTTGGAAGATGCATGTTCATTTAGATGCATTGATGTTTCTTGGCCAATTCAGTGACCTCAAGAGACTGCAAAAGCTTAGGGTTAGAATCAGGAACCTTTGCAGGGCTAGTTTTTCAAGGCTATAGCAATAGCACTTAGACATATATACTTCTCCACAGTGCTTTAAACACTCCGAGTGGTTTATAACATCAGCATATTGCCCTAAAAATTTGGGTCCTCATTTTACTGACTTTGGAAGGATGGAGGGCTAAGTCAACCTTGAGCTGGTCAGAATCAAACTGCTGGCAGTCAGCAGAATTAGTTTGCATACAGTATTCTAATACACCACCACTATCCACCATGGCTTGAAATGTTTTTTATATATACCTGTAAACCCTCCAATTCCAAATTTCAAAAAAAGGACATGCAATTTGTAAAATAAGGCACAAAAGACGTAATTTCAGATATGGAAACAAGATTTTGTTCAGGAGATTCTAGAGTGGTTCAATTTTGGTTTTTCTTTAATGCAAATAAATGAAAGTTTAAATGACAGCAGTACCTCCCACTTTGTTCACAATTGCAAAATTATACTACAATTTGCGGCTGTCTTATGAAAGAAACAAGAAAATATGAAGTTGATATTGATTCTTAGTAATTACATAGTATGTTCTAGACTTTCTCTAGTATTATTTTCTTCAATCTAGAGGTCTCTTAATGGTGCATTCATTGCTGTTGCAATTGAATCCATTCACTTGCTGCTCTTTGTCCTTTCTACAAAAGCTTTAGGATTCAAGTCTTTACAATTTGGTAATTTAAGCTGCTCATTTGTACCTCATGAGAACTGAATAATTTTAGTTGTTTATTTTCCTTGCTATCATGGTATTCTCAAGAACATCACCCAAAATAATATTTTATCTATCCCGCTTCTTCAAAGTCCAACTTTGTTTTCATACTATGTCACAAGAAAAATGCATATCTTCACATTTATTAAAAGCTATAATTGGGGTTCATTCACTTTCCTCATAAGATTATGATGCCAGCTATTTTGCCACTAATGCTGTGTTGCCATCATGGTGGCAAGAATGGTCACCATGGTGTCAATGCAACAAGTTTCTGCTGGGTGATGGATGGCTCATCATCATATCCATTTTGAAGAAGGGAGAAATAGGGTTTTGGTTAAAGAGGACAGCAACAGTAAACTTAATTTTCTTTCCTTGGTTAGATTTTGGCCCCATAGATAAAGGTCATTGGGGCATCCACAGAAAGCGGGGTGGTTTTTTTCTTGTTCAGAAAAGTACAGATCAATTCTTCCATCCATTTGGTAGGAATGGATGAATGAAACGGGAGTGTTCCACCCATTTTTTCAAATCATAGCTTGGGATTGACGCTTGCTTTGTTACTTAGAAATGTAGGTTTAGTCAAGTGTGCAAAAAAAGTGAGAAATCAGAGGGGAAGTTTTATGGCTCCTTGGATTAAATGCTACTGGCTCAACTGGGATTCCAGAGTGCTGCAACACAGAATAAGTTCAAGTTAAAGATGCTGAAGAATGCCGGGAACATCTCATCATCACAATGTTCAACCTTAAAGATGCAATCTGATAAGCTAAAGTAGCTTCCAGTTTAAGGAATTCCTTTACCCCCATAGACTCGGGTTCTGAACTATCTTTCCCACAACGTCTGAGTCAAAGTCTGAGTTCCACAACTCATGTTTGTGTTCAATTCTTTAGTGGTGAATAAGGCCCAGGAAGACCCAGTGACCTCTGGGTCTATAATATAAGGGGGAAAGGCATGTGGAGAGAGACTAGAGGGTAGTTTCACTGCCCATGTCCTGGGGGTGCTGTCTCTCAGTGTCGGTATCTTCATAATTGGATCCCATCTCTATCTTCACCTGGGGTACAGTACAGATGGGGCTTCGAGAATAGCTAAAGGCAGGAGAAGATGGGCAGGAAATCTTCAAATGAAGTGTAATACTACAAGAAAGGCAAATAAATCGGAATTAGGAATCTATCTCAGACAAGAAGCTGCAGTCAAACAATAAAGATCAATATTATTTCTTTGCCCTTTATTTCTCTCTAACCTGACAAGCAAAGATGGTGCCACAGCATAGAAACTAAAGCTTTTTCTCTCATTGCCTGAGAGAAAATTAAGCAATTTTCCCAGTCAGCTCTAGAACTGTCCAGATTAATTTTAAATTCCACTTTACTCTGGGACAGTGTAGGACATTTTCCATCTCTTTCTTGCTATTTATATTTTACTATTCTCATGTTTTCCACTTTTCCTAATGTTCTCAATCTCTCCTTGAGAACCAGTGTGGTGGTGTAATTAAAGGTACCAGAGTAAAAACCAGGAGCTTGTGAATTCTAGTCTTGCTTTAAACCAGTTACTCTCTCGCAACCTCAGGAAAAGAGCAAGGA
Organism: Grayia smithii; assembly: GCA_032468115.1. Taxonomy (NCBI): domain Eukaryota; kingdom Metazoa; phylum Chordata; class Lepidosauria; order Squamata; family Grayiidae; genus Grayia; species Grayia smithii. The sequence continues at coordinate 42,790 of JANHFM010002411.1, read as the reverse complement.
AAACTCACTTCTGAAGTGTGCCAAGAAAACTGCAGGAACTTGTCCAGATGTTGCCGAGAATCAACTGACTCGGAGGAATGTCCCCTCATTTTTAAAGCATTAATTTATAAAAATAGCTATGTTTTACGACATTTCAAAACTAACAATTTTTTAATTATGGTTTAGTGGATGGTTGTCTGCTTTAATAGAAGGCTGGAGTTGAGTCCTGAAAGAGGAGAATTGTACATACCCAACTGCTAGGATTGGGGCAATGAATAAAGAAGGAAAAGAGAAGAACAGAAGAGGCGTAGGTGAAACAATTGCTTTAAAGTGAGCAAACATAAGTCTTCACTGACATATCCTCTCACTGAATAGCTAGCTAATATGTTGTGGCTCTGACTCCTGAGCCTGTGTTATCTGATGAGGATGACTCAGATGATGAAGGGGAGGAACTGGCTTCCTTCCCCAGGAGTTCCTACTCTGGCAGGACCTACCTCTCCAGGAGTTCCTACCCTGGCAATGCCCCAGGAGAGTCC
>JANHFM010002411.1:29215-41409 GCA_032468115.1 Grayia smithii | reverse complement strand
ATCAAGGAGAGAAGCAACTTAGAACTAAGGAGAAATTTCCTGACAGTTAGAACAATTAATCAGTGAACAACTTGCCTGCAGAAGTTGTGAGTGCTCCAATACTGGAAATTTTTAAGAAGATGTTGGATAACCATTTGTCTGAAGTGGTGTATGGTTTCCTGCCTGGGTAGGGGGTTGGACTAGAAGACCTCCAAGGTCCCTTCCAACTCTGTAATTCTACTCTGAAAACAAATTGGAGAACTAGTTTGGTGCAGTAGACATCAAGCTAGAAATTGGGAAACTGAAAGTTTTAATCCCACTTTAGGCATAAAGCCAATTGGGTGGAAAAGAAGAAGAAAAGGAGGAGGAGGAAGAGGAGGAGGGAATAATTGTGAAAAGTACAATCAGCACTGACTTGAAGACACAAAAAGAATAAAACTAGAAATTGTAAATATAAACAATGTTATTGGAAAACAAATTTGTATAACAAGTAATAACTAAAATAAGACAATATTGATAGTTTTTAGCATCCTTTTGCTTCTGCTAAGAAAAGGAAGCAAGATTCATAAACGTAAGATTCAAAAGTTTGGATTTGACAATCATTCTTGAGACAAAATCTTAAAAAATGTTTGAGTCCCTCTAGGTTACTAATTTAAGAACTCCATTTTAAGCTAAACATAGTTGACAACCGACATAACTGATTACTTTTACCTAAAATTTAACACCTACAAACCTCTTGGTAGATTTGAGAGTTGTAAAGAAATTAAAACCAATGCAGATTCAGCAAAATACATTTGTTACCTGCGATCTGGATCAGAATTGTTAGGGGAGGAATCAGAATGCAAAACTCCAACTGGAAGATTCTTCTCCTGGAGAGAAACATAAGGTGCACATGAAGCTATTCCAAGGTAAGGAAGAACAAGTCAGTGAAGAGATGAGAAGAAAAGAGAAGGCTGAAAAAGGCAAAACCACTTTGCCATAAACTTCCTTTTCCTGCATGCTCTCTGTCACTCTGAAGGAAGATTTGAAGGGAAAGGAAATTAATTCATGGCTGCACAAAAGCAGCCACACATCAACCAAGGCCATGCCCAAAGCCTGATGATGTCATATAAGAAGACAGCATGGAATGAAACATAGGAGAACAGTTACATAACATTCGTGCTCAGGCCAGCCTTTTGAGTTTCCTTCCTTTCATGAACTGGCCTAGGGCACATCCACCTGAACGTTCTCGTTAGAAGCTGTCCTGGAACAGCTGGAACCAGCAGCATCTGCATCAAACTGCAACACTGTCGAAATGACAACATGTAATGAAATAAACATCTGATGCAAATACATGTTGGCACATTTTTGCATGCCCGTGACCAGAGGCTCTCCCCTGGTTTTCTCTAAGATTCGTGTGACTCATCATTGGGTAGAAGTTTTCAATATTTTAACCTGATTGGAAGGTGTACCACACAAAGGATTTATAGGAACCTGCATGCTGCCAACCCATAAGAAAACAAATTGGAATAGGTTAGTTCTAGTATTGCTCTAAATCATATAAATGCCACATAGAAGCAAGTTAGGGTTAAGGTTGTGAATAAACATCAACTACCAACTAGCTGAGTTAGTAATAAAGAACACAGCCTCTGGGGGCCCAATCTGCAGGAGCATCTCCAAGCCAGCACACAGGCTGACTCTGTTATCATGATTCTTGTGTGGAGAACAAATTCCCCAATTTTTTTTTGCTTGTGTTAGCAGTTAATTTAGCATCTTGGTAAAACTTGAGTGTCTTACTTACTAGAAATACAATGGATACTGTTTGGGGGTTGAGGCAAGGCAGGTTCCAGTGGGACTGCTATAATAGAGGGAAACTTGGGCTGGGGAAAAAGAAAGGGAAAAAGACAATGAGCAATTCTGTGGACAGGCAGATTCAGATGTGGGCAGATCCTGGGCTTCTGAAGCAGAGACCATCAGCCATTGAACAATATCAGTAGGTCAGGTGCAAGATGCCTGTGCAGTTGCCTAGTCCAAATACTTTTTGTAATTAATCCAAAGATTGTGTGATTTAAGCTAGTTCACCCGGTGTGTGAGTACCACACACTTAATAAAAATATTTATTACAAATACATGAAAATGATACAGTAATTTCTAAATAAAGTGAAAGGTACAGTCTCCTTTGAATCAGACTGGATGGGTCCATGTTGTTTTTCTTCTTGTGGTCTCCTTCCAAATACTAACCAGGATTGACCCTCCCTAGTTCTTTCAAGATTAGTTGAAGATGGTTGCATGACACCATCTTGCACTGGCAATCCAAAATGCAGGGTAATTGCAAAAACAAATACTGGGGACAGTTTATTTGACACAAATGCATTCTCCAAAACACTTGAAATGCAAACTGGGATATAAAAACTTTGCAGGAGAGAAGCAAAAGGTGAAGTTTCAATTCCTTTTGCCAAGAAACCAACCTGCTCACTCTTGGAATACTGTGAGGCACACTCAACCCCTCTAGGACACTGGTCTCCAACTTTTCGGCTTTGTAGCCTGGCAGGGTGGGGGAGGGGAAAGGGTTCCATGTGATTGGCAGGTGCATATGCCCGCAGCTCCATTTGCATGAGCGATGGGCACCCGTGCATGTGCGTGAGGGACCGTTTGAGTACAAATGGAGCTTCATGCACACTTGTGAGTGGCCACCACTCGTTTAAATGGAGCTTGCACACAAGCACTTCCCTGCTACTTGTGCGGCACAGTACCAGGTCATGGCCCAGGGGTTGGGGACCCCTGCTCTAGGACATGAAATGGCACAAATGTCCTGTCCATCTGACACAGATTGGCCAGGCCCTACGAATCAATTTGTCTATTGTCAGTAGATTGTACAGTGTTGTATAAAATCACACCCTCCCTCCCCCAGGTTTCTAACACACCTCATCAGGGTTCCCCTCCTCCATTCTTTGGCTTTTCTTTTTCTTTTCTTTCTTCTTGTCATCCACTTTCTCTTTTTCAGGAATAATATTATCAATCCAAGCCAGATCATGCTGGGAAAAGACAAAGTCCAACATCTTCCGGACTAAAATTAAGGCTAAAATCTGAAAGATGAGAAACAACATAAAAGTAAGTATTTAAGGTCACAATTGACTAGGCTGCAGCCATCACCCCCAAGCTGCTACAGCTGGTGCCAGAAAGGAAGGGAGAAAGGGCAAGATATATTACACTGTACTCAAAATAAGACACAAGTTGGCCTGGAAGCAAGAGAGGTTACTTCTCATTTGTCATGCTAAGAGATTGTACCCTCCTGCAGCCATCACCATTGATTATGGTTAGTGCAAAGAATTGCTTGCTGGGGAAAGGATATGGGTGCTGTAGTCTTTCATTCTTAACAGGTTTTAGAAGAAGAGTATGTTAGCCTATGTTGGCAGCTCAAAAGGAACCTGACACGCCTTTCCTGGCTAAGAGGTTTTATTAAAAGGCACAGACTTTTCATGAGCTGCAGCTAACTGTATTTTAGGAGGCTCCACAAACAAATGGAGACTCCTTAAAAACAGAGCCTCCTGCAGTTTGCAACAAGTCCTACTTGTTAGAATAGCACAAGGTTGCCACGAAGGTAGCAGCTTCTACAACAGTGGTCCCCAACCTTTCGGGCTTGGGGGACTGGCCGGGTGTGTGTGGGGGGAATGCTGCAGTCTCCCTTCAGTTGGTCATGAAGCTGAACAAGGTCAGGGCCATTTCAGCAGCCGTAACTTTGAAACTGGGTCGTAAGTACCTTTTGGAGGATCTGTTGAAACTTCAGTCGCTAAGCAATCTATCATACATTTAGGATTACCTATACTGGATATTTATAACCCATATTTTGTAAGTCTAATGATTTTTATAGATGGATCCATAATACGCCAGAAATTTCTAAAATGAGCTTTAGGGGCCACAGAGTCCACTGTTTGTCAACCCTAAGAGTTGTCCTTCTGTCTGCAAAGTAGCTCTTGTTTTATTTTGCTCTACTGTACTTAATTGAAAGTGGGAGACCCTTAATCACTTAAGAGTAATCCAGGTCCTGGACGAGGAGTGGAGAGAAGCAAGTTCTGGTCCTCCTTTAGGTCCACTGGGTGACGTTGGGACAGTCTCTGCTTCTCAATCCAAGAGCCAGAGATGAAGGTGCCTTAGAGACCAAGTGGGGTCATGCTGAAAATGGTGGACTATGAGCAGACTCAAGCCCTCCCTCAACCACAGATGCTCCTTTCATGAATTTAGCTTCCTCTTTCTCAGCCCTAGACTAGGAAGTAGCACCAACCTGCCTTGGGTTAGCTGGTATCCATAACCTTCAATCCTGCTTCAGGCTGCTGCTGATTGATTTAAGAGTGGATTTCCATCAAAGAACATTGTTTGGACCAAGATTTATAGGTGGCCCCAGAGCAAGTTTTGATATGATACAGAGGTGCCTACCATCACAGGGAAGATAATGGCTGCCACTGTGGATTTCAGGATCCAGAGGATGGCCAAGCAGACAATCTGAGTGGCAGTGAACAAATGGATTTTTCGAAGGGGCACATGACGCAGGTAGGCATAATCTGGTTGGTGCTTGGCCGGCATCAAGAAGAGTTTGCAGCGCTCCCAAAACTATTAAAAACCAATGAAACATTAATACTGGTTGCAACTGAAGTGTCTACCCACACAACAAATATAAAAAAACACAGGCAGAGCTTTGATTGTGCCCTTCATTGTGGTTGCCATCTTGATCTTTTGTTCATACCCTGCTGAAATCCCTGATTGCTACAATTCTTTCCCTTAAGCAGATGATGCTAGAGAACCAACTTTTATAAGGCACTACTTTCTTACCATGTTGCATGGAGTTGAGGTGTGCCAGAATGTCCTTCCAGACTATGTCAGAGATGGGGTTTATTAGCTGTGAGATTAGAGGAGGAGACCTCTCATGCACACACAATGCATAAGGTCAAAATCCTGGCATACTGACTCTGTGTCCTGCCCATGTCTCATCTAAATGGCCAACAAAGTTCCCTTCTCCATTCACTCTGACCGTAGGACTTGCAGTGACTCCAAATGAGAAAAAGTCTCAGTGGTGCATCTAATACCTATGATGACTAGTGTCTGGGTTTGTCTTGTGCCCTCATTATTTCCAGGCCCAATTAAAAAGGGGTCTAGAGGAAATGGATCACCTGGACTTTTAGTTATACATCTTTGCACCTGGCTGTCCAAGTCAGGCTGTCAAGTTACCTTCCCAGTGTTGGAGGCTGTTCATGCTTCACCTCAACTCTGACAAAGCTGAATGGCTATGGGTTGTAGGGTCCCATCCTTAACTCTGGATTGGACAACACTGACAGAGTTGATAGACAAACTGCTGGTCCTCCTGGACTCATGGCTCCCAATTGAAGAGTAGATGGCAGCCATGGCCAGGATAGCCTGTTGCACCTGTTCCTGGATCTGCTAATGATCACTCCTTGTAGAGAGCGTAGGCAATGGCCTTGAAGGGCAGAAGAAAAAGTGTCTACCAAGGCCAAAGTTAGATAAGCAGAATTTGACTCCTTCAAGGTATTGGTTGGTTTCTTGAAAGGGGAATTGTGGCTCCCAAGAGTCCTTTCCAATTTGTCTCACCCTCTTCCACCATGCCTAATTAAAAAGCAGGAAGAAGCCCAACCTGGCAAGGTGGCTCCTTGCATGGAAATGCAGTGGTGACCGACAGCACAAATGCAAAGCTCCCAGATGAAGCCCCTGTGTGCATACCTGAATGCCATTGAGTGAAGCCACTCCCATGTAGAGGAAGATTCCGTACAGGACTGGCATTGGGATATACTGTGGCAGAGAAAGTAAGTAGCCAGGTAAAGGACACAGACACACATTGCTGAGTTGTCAAAGGTGAACTTGCTTTTCAGAAATCATCTGCTTAAAACTGCAATCTGATACAAGTAGTCCTCACTAATTGACTGCCTCATTTAGTGACTGTTGGAAGTTCTGTTTGCTTAACGATCAAAGGAGAAGTGAGGTCATACAGTATGTCCATTGTGGTCACAAGATTTCCACTTAGCAACCATGGTACTTACTGATCAAGTGTCCAATCCCAGTTGTAGTCACTAACTAAGGATTACCTGTACTGCACAGAATGAACTTTATTTTGAGTAAATAGCTATTAATCTTGCCTGTCATTTCAAGTGGTGGTTTAAAATTTCTGGTCCATTTGCTAAATCCACATCATGAGGCTAAGATACTTTACCTTGAGAATAGGTGCCAGGAAGACCGAAATCCCAGTCAGAATGAAGACAATAATCCCTGTGACTCTCTGCTCCCTGTTAAAGATCAGAATAAAGAGATGGAGTTCTACCCTTGAGTGCAATGTTTACATATTTATTATATTCCAAGGTTTAATGACACCTTCCTGCATGCCTGATGTTGAAGTACCACCCATCCCAATGTTCATGGTGTTTGTTCCAGAGGAGCTGCAGAGTTCAGCCACAAAGAGCTGAAAACAAAGCTGCAGCAATATCTGTTTTCACCCAATCCTTCTGTTGCTCTACCTGGGACCATCCATCTCTCTGCCTCTCCAAACTGAAGTCGAGGAGACAAGGAGGCTGTCATAAATGCCTCTTGGGGGGGGGGAGCCCCCTAAAGAGTGACAGCAGTGAACGAAAACATGGCAGGGATTCGCCTGGTGGTTTTCCTACCCCGGGGGCTGTGGGGCCAGGTTAGCAGTCCTGGGAGAGATGGCTGTTATTGTGTCTGCCACTATCTGTGATTACATTTATTAGTGATTAATTTTAATTTACGTTAACTGTTCCAAGTTGTGGGATGAATAGTTATATAAATTGATTTAAATAAATAGTTCACCTTTTATAACTTTTAATAACTCAGCTGCAAATGGACCAAATACTACATTTAGTGCTTCCAGTGGCTTATATCATAAATCCAATGCACACAAAATAAAAATGCCATTAGAAATTTAAAAAAAAGTGTTCCCAAATTTCACAGCTTTCCTAATGTTGGGGATGGGGGACATTATTCCAAAGTGAGGAGTCTTCAGTGCTCTCTGAGCTTGGTTGTTTTCTTGCAGGTCTTTCATTGCCCAAACTAGGTAACATCATCAGTGCTAGTAAGGAGTGGGGTTTGCTCTCAAGTTTGTGTTCTAGTGGCTTGCCCTATCAGTGTTGATGGGTGTGTGTGTGTCTTAGAGGTTCTTTGGTTGGGCTACTTTTACTTTTGGCTTGTTTGGCAGTTCCTTGATTGGGGCATTGTTTACTTGATTGTTGATCTGATGTTACTCTTGGCCATCCACTGTCCGCTGCAGAACACAGAATACAGAACAAAGGACTCACTGCAATACAGGTGATGGAATTTTTTGGAACACAATCACCTGGAATTTTTTGCAGCCCTAGAAGGAGCATTCAAAACTACTGGAATTCCCACAGTGGTCCAAGAAAACACCAGATAAATGGAGGTCTGTATGCAACATCTAGAAACCAAAGTACTTCCACAAGTACAACACAAAATATGGAACAGACATGTAAATGACACCTTCACCATATTAAAAAAGAACCAATTAGAAAATACCCACAGAACCATCAACAGCATTTTCAAAGCAATTCAGTTTACCAGAGAAGAAGAAAACAACAACCCACTATCCTCCTTGCACATCCTGATCAGCAGAGACTACAATGACAAACGAGAAACACAACCATCTACATCAACCAAGTGCTCCACTACCAAAGCAACACCCCAACCTCCCACAAGAGAAACTGTATAAGAACTTTATTTAGAAGAGTGTGTGTGTGGCACACAGTGTGGCTCACTAGCCAACTAAAGCCCTTGAAAACATTCTAAGCAAATCAAAAAATCCAGCAGCCCAGAAAAAAACATGTTACATACACTCTAAGGACTGCAGCAACCACTATGTAGGACAAACAGGCATCCACAAACACCAACTAGCAGTCAGAAGACATGATGAAAAACTCTTTAATTTCACAACACATGGATAGACTTTACCATAGCTTCAATTGGGAAACTGTGACCATCCTAGATCAAGACAACTCCAACGATGCCACAGAATTTCTAGAAGTCTGGCACTGTTACAAATTAGCCATCAATAGACACATAGAAATAAATAATATCTACAGACTATGCAAAAGAGACAATCAACAAGCCAAAAGGTTCTTAAGCACCTCTTCACCAGCAATCAGCACCCGGAGGAGCACAGATTAACACAAAGATTAACAGCAGATCAACAACCATGAAGTAAACAATACCCCATTCGAGGAACTGCCAAACAAGCGAACAGTAAACAGTCCAACCAAGGAACTTCTAAGACTACCCACACCAACTCTGACAGGGCAAGCCATTAGAAGGGGGAATCAATGGGAGTATCTGCTTCCAGAATTCCCCAGTCATCACTGCTTAATGCCACTGATCTTCAAATTGCTGCAGCTCTAGAAGACCCATCATCCCAGCAGCGTTGCATCCTTGACACAGGTGAGAGAAACCTTTTCAGTGGCTTCCAAGAAACTCTTACCTCACTCCTAGGAACTGCGGTTGTTCTCCTGGTGCACTGGTCTCTGTCTCCATCTTCAAACTATCAATGTGTGCTATGGAAATGACAGTGGCTGCCACATACCAGGGTAGCCCCATGAATGAACACACTGCCATGAGGACTCCAACCCAGAACAAGTCCAAATGGTAGCCTGCAGCTTTCTAAAACAAAGAGGGAAGGAGAGTGTGAAAAAAGGGGGAACTGGGGCAAAAACACTGACTATGACAGCTGTAAAGTGTGCTGAAGTTTTTCTTTCTTCAAAGTAAGAGAAATTCAAAATCACTATACCAGGAATATACTTCCAATTTGATTGTTATTGGCCATTTGGGACATGCAGGGACGTGACTCAAATATACAACCAAACATAATATGAAGGGAAGCGGAAGGAATGATGAAAACACTTCTGAGAATTCACTAATTAGCTTTGCCAATGGTTATTGTCTAGCTGGATAGGCAAATTAACACATACAAAATTAAAACATTTCCTTGGTTGCGTAATATGTTGGTAAACTATTATATCCAAACAATACAACATGCCATAGAAAGCTAACCAAGGTTAAAATTAAACCAATTAGACTCGGTTTCAGCTGATCGTGGTTTAATACATTGTGCCAACTCCATTGCCTCAGGTCTGAATCCTTGCCCAGCATGATAGAAATGGGGTTAAAGAGCACCCACCTTTCTTTGTGTACCAATTCACAATAGTAGTGTACAAGAAGACAGAAGAAAAAACAGACCTTCAGCTTGTGTTCCTTTCTGTTCACAATCACTGCTGTAATTTGCTGATCCATGAAGATCAGGATAGTGACCAAAAGAGCTGGAAGTGCACTTGCCAAGTAGACCCACCAAGGATTTTTTCCAAAGGGGAACACAAACCACCCTCGATCTAGGCGTGTGGGCTAGAAGTAGAATTCAGAAAGAGCATGTTACTACAGAGACTCACACAATAAGGAAGTTTTGTGCTCCTTATATGCTCCCTCTGATGTGCTCGCTCCTATCTTCAGCTAGTTCCTAAGCTATACATGGCTCAGAACACATATTCTGCCACAGGCAGAAAAGTCATTTCTCTCTTCCTTTACTTTTTGACATGAAAATCCCTGATGCCTCAAGAAGAATGTTTCCCAAGGCAACCAAGGAAAAATGGATCACTCCAAAACAACACATTGTTCAGAAATCCATATAATATGCTGCACAGCCAGGCATTTGTCTCGGTGAAGCAGTTTGGGAGTCTTTTTTAGCCAAGGTGAAGCATTCATTTATTTACCTTAAATTCTGTAGGCACTTGCAGTTTTGGAGTGTTCAGCCCACACAAAACATCAAGACCAACAAACATTAGTATGGACATGAAGATAGAGAAGTCACTAATAAGTTTACGGAACTAGAAAGAAGGAGAGAAAACACGTGTACAAGAAATAGCTATGTTAGAATGTCAGCTGGAGAAGAAAAGAATTTCATGCAATCCTTTTGCCAGAGAGAAACACAGAACAGGCTTTTACCAACACTACTTTCAGTCCAGCCCTAATAGGTATTTGCTACCATCAGGGCCTCCTCTGACTTGGCTGTGAAGTTAGAATAGTGAACTTGTTTCTGCTCCCCTTCAGAGGATAGGAAGGAGGGGAAAGCAAAGGGGGGGGGGGCAAGGGAACACGGCCTCCTTGGGAATGGCTCCATAAATGCTGCCACAACCCAGAAAAGGCCCAGCTCTGCTGGCGCAATTTGCAAGGACACAGACCAGTTTCTCCCCTTGGGGTCAGGCCTGACAATTTTTGAACTCCCTGGACCAGTAGTGGGTTGCTCCTGGTTCTGTCTGGTTCTTAGATCCGACAGTAAAACCGGTGGGAGGCTCTGCGCACCCACCCTGACATCATCATGGGGTGATCTGTGCATGCGCAGAAGCTTCTGCACATGCGCAGAAGTGCGAGTGAAACAAGTGCGTGCGCACGCTCCCATTGCAAACCGTTAAAGGTAAGTGGAACCCACCCCTGCCCTGTGCCCAAATCAGTGCATTCATCCCCACTCTCCCAGTTCACTTTCAAGTAGAACCTTGAGGCTATAGAAAGCTGAAGCTACTAGAGAAAGCAATCCAAGGAACAGGACACCGGAGCAGAGAGAGGAAAGGGTGTGTCAAAATCTAGTTGGGTATCCAAACCTTAATGATACTGGGCACATGCAACTTGGGAGTATCCAGTCCAAAACAGAAATCTATTCCACAGAAGAACAAGATGGAGAAGACAATGGAAAAGTCAGCAATTAGGCCCCTGACCTAAAAGTGGAGGGTTGAAAAGGGGGGGGGGCGGAGAAAAAGAACAAGTTATAGGGCACTACAGAATATTATTTTATGTCTTCTGGGAGAGGAAGACCTTTTTTTGAACAGCTGACACCCAAGTCATTGTTTGGAGAATCTTACCTTGGTTGGAAAATAGCGACCAAACTTGAACTTTTTCAGAGTCAGAGTCATGGAATACGTTCCAAAGAAGAGAATGAAAGACATGAGGGCCAAATCAGGGACAAATTTACAAGACGTCCCCACCAGACTTCCTCCATATTTCAGGCATTCCTTTTTGCTCAACTGAGTCCAGTCCAGAACTGTTACATTAATAGGATTATACTTGAAGGATAAGAAAATAAACCATATTATTCAGGTACTGAAGAATGAAACTAACAAGTAAGTAAATTCCTACACATGCAAGAGATAAAAGCCTGCTAATTCTTTTAAATATTGTATATAACAGAATAACAGAGTTGGAAGGGACTTCTGAGATCTTCTAGTCCAGTGATGGCGAACCTTTTCAGCATTGAGTGCCCAAACCGGAACACGTGTGCATGTGCGCACACATAAGCACTGGAAACCAGAAGACCAGCTGGCTGGTGTGCACATGCCTGTTTTTTGGCCATTTTTGGGCCTGTTTTCCGGCCATTTTCCGGTACTCCAGTGCCCGCAAAGACCAGCTGTCTGGCACACCAGAAACCAGAAGAGCAGCTGGCGACGGTGCACGTGTCCACAGAGAGAGCTCTGCGTGCCACCTCTGGCATACGTGCCATAGGCTCGCCATCACCAGTGGTGGGTTACTCCCGGTTCTTTAGAACCGGAAGTAAAATCGGTGGGAGGCTCCGCCCACCTGCCAGAATGTCATAATTAATGATCTGCGCAGAAGTGTGCACGCTCCTGTTGCAAACCGGTGAAGGTAAGTAGAACCCATCCATGGCCATCACGGTTCTAGTCCAAATCCCTGGTTGTCCAATCTCTTCTTAAAAACCTCCAGTAATAGAGTCCCCACAACTTCTGAAGGCAAGAGGTTCCACTGGTTAATTGCTCTCACTGTTAGGAAGTTTCTCCTTAATTCCAGGTTGCTTCTCTCTTAATTAATGTCCATCCATTGCTTCTTGTCCTGCTCTCTGGTGCTTTGGAAAATAAGTTGACCCTCTTTTCTTTGTGGAAGTCCCTCAAATATTGGAACACTACTATCATGTCACCCCTACTCCTTCTTTTCACTAGATATACCCAATTCCTGAATATATCTATCTATATATCTGCATATTACATATATCTGCATACTATATATATACCGTACATTCCGGCGTATAAGACGACTGGTCGTATAAGACGACCCCCAACTTTTCCAGTTAATATAAAGAACTTGCCAGCCATGCATCTTGCAAGGTCAGTACCTGGCGTATAAGACGACCCCCCACTTATCTGAAGATTTTAATGGGT
>JANHFM010002410.1:170133-182713 GCA_032468115.1 Grayia smithii | reverse complement strand
ATAAAGAGTTTGCCAGCCATGCATCTTGCAAGGTCAGTACCCGGCGTATAAGACGACCCCCCACTTATCTGAAGATTCTAATGGGTTAAAAAGTCTTCTTATACGCCGGAATTTACGGCATATAAATAATCTGAAGTGTTCAGTATTTGCTATCTTCTGTACTTAATAAATTTTGGGATTTGTAGTTTTTGATTCAGCATAGGAAAAAAACCACTGATATTCTAGGGCAGTGGTTCTCAATCTTCCTAATGCCATGACCCTTTAATACAGTTCCTCATGTTATGGTGACCCCCACTGGATGCTTTTCTCCAAAGAGGCACAGTCTTCTGTAGTTCCCCCTCCTCTCCCTCGCAGCACATACAGATGTTGGTTGCAGCTCCCTTTTCTTGGCACGGCTGCTCCCTGGTCTGTCTCCACAGCAGGGAGAGAGGCGAGGAGGCAGGCAAAGGGGCGGAGGACTTGGCTGTTTCCCAAGAAGTCCCCGCTGCTGCTTCTGCTGCCGCCGCCGTGGTGCCTTCACCTCCTGCTCCTGCCACGTCCTACTCTTCAGTTCGCTTTCAATTGTGTCGCACCTACCCGCGGCCCCTTATATTGAGCCTATATTGATAGAAGAGTGGTGTCTCGGTTCCTAAGACCATTGGAAATATGGGTTTTCCGATGGTCTTAGGTGACCCTGTGAAAGGGTTATTCGACCCCCAAAGGGGTTCCGACCCACAGGTTGAGAACCACTGTTCTAGGGGAAGCAAGTAATTATTAAGAATATTTTGTCTTCAAATATGGGCCTTTTATTTGCTCCAGCAAAACTCACAAATCTGCACAGCAGATGCATAATCTGCAAGAAATTAAATCCCTATAAATATTGTTAAGTATGATGGCAGCCACAATGCTTTTCCTGCAGGGGTGGGTTCCACTTACCTTTACTACTGGTTCGTAACAGGAGTGCAGGCTCTCTTCTGTGGATGTGCAGAATCTTCTGCACATGTGCAGATCACCTATCATGACATCTGGGTCAGTGGGCGGAGCCTCCCATTGGTTTTACTACCGGTTCTACAGAACCAGACAGAACCGGGAGCAACCCACCACTGTTTTCATGGTATTGTAGCCTTATCTGCCCTCTCCTTGGGCTTCATAGTCAACCTTCTCCTTTTCTTGGGCCCTGACTAAAGATCAGCTTTTTTATGGAATGTACTTGATTGGCACCATTAGTTTTGATTTATAACCTGCTTGTCAAAACATTGGCGTTACTATTGATGTAAAGATGAAGGCGCCTGCAGAGAGGAAAATTATCTGCAAAGAGTTTAGCTATGTGAATTGAGAAAACCATATTTCAATTTTCCATCATTTTAAAATTAATTTAAAGGTTTTTAATATAATGTATTATATTGTACCTGCTGTGCTATTGGTAGTTTAGTTTTAGCATCCTATGATATCTCTGAAATGGATGAAACTCAGAAAATGTATGTTGATGTAAATTGCCATTCTGCATTACATATGGATCACAACCAGCATGTGGTTTGCACTAAAAAGAAAGCTTCTTAGCAAATAGGAAATGAAATTCTATTGCAACTGCTAATATATTAAAATAACTTATTTTAAAATACTCTTAAGCAAAATTTCTGGAATGTTTTTATATGTGAATGCAACAAATGCACAAAATGCCTTCCATCTCTACTGCACCAAATAGTTGACACACAACAGTTCATGAATTTCAAAATGATTTGTAATGATAGAGACACTATATTGAGTACTAAACTGGCTGTGGTGGTTTCAAGTTGAGCCTCTCTCTCTATATATATATATATGGTTTGGGGTGTGTGTGTGAAGAACTTTAATGAAAATAGCATAGAATTCCTACTTTTATAGCACTAGCCTTATTTTGGCATGAGATGAAATAACTGTTTAGAAAGCAGAAGTCCTGCCCCCATTTTTACTTGCCTCCTGATTGGAAAGCTTGGTGTGTCACTCAGTTAGCTTTATTTTTAAACCTGGTCAAATAGTATTTTGTGGACATAAACTCGCTGTACAAACTGTTCTTCCTGACGAGGTTCTTGTAGTGGTGAGGCTAGAGTGTGGAATCAGAAAATGGCTAAGAAAGAAGAATTCTACTACGGAAAAAATGGTAATCTTTTTTTTCTTTCTTTGCCCTTAATAAGTAACTTGAGAAATATTTTGTGGTAAAGGCTGACATCAAACTCTTTGAAGCTGACTTCCTCTGGTTTCTGACAGTGTTTAAGATGTACTAAAAAACACTACCAGAAACGTATGTAATTATTTCCAAATTATAAATTTTTGTTGCTTGAATTAACAGTGCTGTTACGATTCATTTGAATGTATATTTATCTTTCTTCATATAATTATGTTTTGGGACAATGTTTTAATTTTCAGTTAGATTAAAGAAGAAGCTGTCTTTTTGGTTGTAATCATGCTTATTATGGAGTGTTAAATACTGATTCATACTTACTGCCAGCTTAACATATACAGGAGTTAAACCAATGTGTTTTTGAAACAATTAACAATCATAACAGTTATGATAACTATGAACATAACCCTAATCCTAACAATAGAATAAGTTAAAGATAGTGCTTCCAACATACATATTATTAATAAAATTGAATACTTGCAAAAATAAATATAAAAAAGAGTGTGTTTTACTTCTTTCCATGTGTTATCAGCCATTAATCTTATATACATACATACATACGTACATACTTACGTACATATGTACGTACGTACATACATTCCAACATTGCTATTAGTGCAGCATTATGCAGAAAGAACAGAAATACAATTGTAATATATAAAATAAATCAAGTTTTGACTTGACATTGGTTTACAAATAGATTTTGCTCAAGTGAAAAAAATATGTATACATACAAATGTGCCAATTTACCTAGATTTTACATGGATGGCCTAATGTAGGGGAAGATCTGCATTTATCTCACTAAGCCTAGACATATTTTTTCCTATGAGTTTCATATTGGTTAGTCATGACTTTTTTGGGGATGCAGACAAACTGTAATATTTGACAGGGCTTTTATTCCTATTTGAAACCTAAAATTTGTTTTGAAAATGATGTTATCCTTTGTTTGCTTTGATTCTTAATTTATGTTTGCCTTTGATGCATGGTTGGGGCAGAATTAAGAATAACAATTATCCTTAGAAGACAGGTGCCAGTCCCACTTTTACATATCCATATAGATTTAATACTGTACTTTCCCAATCTTATGGAAAAGTATTCATATATACAATACATTTACATGTGCTTAGTAATTACAAACAATGTTCATTCAGAAGCAGGATATTTGCTAGTGAAATATTTTCTCATGGGATTTTTAGATAGGATTGCAGCACAATTGACTTAAAAATTGTACCCATAGAGTGTTGAAAATGAGTTTTCATCCAACTGGAGAAAGGTATTAATTGGAGGATATGAAGATCAATATCTCTGCTCTTCAATATTTTAATTACTGTTTGGATGAAAATATGGAAATAATGTTTATTAGATTTGCAAATTATCTAAAATTGTATGGGATAGCTAATACCTTGAAAGACAGAAATCATATTCCAAAAACTCTGGATAGATTGGAGGAAAGGCTAAAACTAACAGAGTAACAGGCATATATTCACACTTGTTCATTTAGGACATGAAAAAGAAATGCACAGGTATAGGATGTGGAATAGTAGGCTTAGTAATGTAATATCTAACACCAAACTTAAGTATGTGTGGTGTGGCTACAAAAAGCATGTGTAATTTTAGTTTACATTCACAGAGGTATAATTTCTAAACCACAGAAAGTGTTCATTTCATTCTGTTCTGCTTTGATCAAACCCCACCTTGAATTCTCTGTCCAGTTCTATGCACCGCACTTTAATAATGATTCAGAAAAATTGGAAGTTGAGAGAAGGACAATGAGGATAAGCAGAGGACTTTCTTTCATTTGAAGAAAGATTATAAGATCTGGGTATGTTTAACCTGAAGAAAGAAGACAATATGATAGCAGTCTTCAAATAACTGAAAGGGTGTTGCATGAAAGGAGATTCATAGCCTGTTATCTTTCCTTCCAAAATACAGGATAGAGTAATGAATGAGTTAGAGAAAGGAGGATACCAGCTGAATGTTAGAAAAACTTCCAAATCACAGTTCAACTACGGTATTAAAAATGTGATGGATTGCAAGTATACTTCAGGGAGTTGTACCATTACTTATTGGTTACACCTTAAATT
This sequence comes from Grayia smithii, assembly GCA_032468115.1. Taxonomy (NCBI): domain Eukaryota; kingdom Metazoa; phylum Chordata; class Lepidosauria; order Squamata; family Grayiidae; genus Grayia; species Grayia smithii. The sequence continues at coordinate 178,489 of JANHFM010002410.1, read as the reverse complement.
TATCTCCTGAGCCTGGACTTGATTTGAATAATTTCTATATGACAGCATTATTTGTGTTCTGCAGTTTGATCACATAGATATTTTCCAAAGCTAATTTTTTATATTAGCCGAGAAATGTATTTTTGATGGCTACTGCAGGGAAAAGAATATATTCGTTGGAATGTAAACAGAAACGAATCAGCATTCTGCATTTACAGAATAGGGCGTGTGTTTGTAAAGTTTTCAGATAGTAAGGATCTGGACAAAGTCTGAACTTAGTTAATGAACAGTATTCATAATATCTTCCAGGAAGGAAAGTTCACAAAACATGCAATATTTTTACATGGTTATTGAGAAGCTAACCAGTGGAACATATTTTCATGGAAACAAGTATGAGTTTGAGAAAAGAGAAATTAGTGAAAGCATGTCTATTAGTCAATGCTAGTTGAAAACACGTAGTTCATTTTTATGGATATTGGTTTGAGAGGTATATTATAAAGTTGAATTGCATCAGGGAATTAGGCCTAATAAAATGCTGATGAATTCTCAGTATCATAATATCAGTAAGTCACAAAAATTTAAGCATATCTTATAGAAAGTTATGATATTTAAATGGAATCAGGAAGATGCTTACAATATTTTGTTGTCTAAAAGAAATAAAACAAAAATAGTTTATTCTGGGTTTTTTTTTTCTTTAGACAATGAAAATACAATTTTGTCTAGTAAGTTATTTATGTTTGAAACTTCATTGTTAAATCTGATGATGAATGTTTGAAAAAAGACAATGCGTTTACAGCTTTTAAAAATCTGTAATTCTACATTTTGAATTCAGAGTAGAACAGGGATAAGTTGCTTAGTATCTCCAAATGTTTTGAACTATATTTCCCAGGATTCCTTGCCAGTAGCTATACTAGCTGAAGACCAAAATGTCTAAAGGACAAGAAGTTGCCTATCTCATTTTACAATAAAGTCTTCCAAATTAATGACATTAGTTAGAAAACGATGGGAAACAATGATACAGTATAGTGGTCAATATACTAGAATTACATAATAGAGGTTTAAAATCAGGCACAGCTATATTGACAAGATTGTAATGAACTTTTATCTGACAATGACTCAAAATCAAACATATTTTGTTAATATGAAGAAAAATAAGTTAAACTGATGGCTCAAGGAACTGAATGACTTCAGATTTGTTTTGGCTTCTGTACTTCATCTCAAGTACAGATATCTGTTGTTCTGCTATGAAACTTCCGCTGTTTTAATGATTGTATCATTATGGCATTCCCAGCAATTTTAATAAATTAGCAAGACTTGTTATATTTTTTTTTGGGGGGGGGTTAATTTCACACCACCTGAATAATTATGAGAAGCAGAAATGATAAGTATTTTAATTTGTCTGTCCTTAATGTGCTGTAGAAGATTTAAAAATTGCTGAAAAGATGCTATCACAATGTGCTGAAATTATGAGCCAATTGTGGATCAACTGACTCGGCCTAAACATTTTTCCTCTTTTAGACTTTTGAGTATGGGTAGAAGTATAAAAAAAAACCCTGCTGCTAAGTATAGATATTTTCAAAGTACTGAAGTAAACATCACATCTGAACAAACTACCTATTAATCTGCACATTTTCTCCCCTTGGAGTTTTCCAGTATTACTGCCAACATGGTCCTGTACACAGTGACTTACTATGCTTGGAAATGCTTAAAATAGTTTGTGTGGCCATTGGTTTTTTTTTTTTTTTTAAGGATCATTCTGTCCTGGAAATATATTACTAATAATAAAACAACTTTTAAAAGGTTGAGTTTTATCATTCCTGAAGGCTGATTTAAGGAGAAATTTATTTTTATTTGTGAATTTTCTGATGGGAATTTGTCTAGATAGACAACCCAGGAGAAACAAACTATGTGAACTCATTCAGTTATGGTTGTGACCAAAATCAGTCCTGTTTAAGCTGCAAAATATCTCCATGGTTAAGAAAATTAATTATGGTGATGGCCAACATCTTTCCTATTTAAATATTTTGCTTCAAAATATTTCCAGCAATGAAAATTGTTGTAAAAATACGTTAGTTTATGAACAAAACATTTTCTTAACATTAGGTGGGTTTTTGCAAGTATTACTGAGACAATATAGTATCTTTCAACCCAGCATCAAACTGACCTTAGAATAGCCTGCAACAGATTTATTTTCTGAAAACACCTGCAAACCTAGAAAATATAACTAAAAACACTACCTTGCTCCAAAAATGTACTGACCACTGATTACTTTTACATGGTGCCTGGTTTCTATCCATCATAACCTCACATGATGTAATTGTTTATTGTTCAGTCCTCTGAGTTTGCCATATTGGCATGTCAGACATTTCTCACGCTAAAATGTCCACCTAACAAAATGGAAAAAAAAAACCCAATCCAACAAGAACCAGCAGGTATATAGACAAGACAGGGAAGAATACGATAGGGAGAGAACTAATACTTATTATCACCCCTAATTCACAGCTCAAAAACTGCTCAAATATAGGACCAATAATTTTCTGTTCTTCCTAGATAAAGATTATTTCCCTTTGCCTACAGACAGAAAGCTAGCAGCCATATTATTAGAATAGAATAGAATAGAATAGAATAGAATAGAATAGAATAGAATAGAATTCTTTATTGGCCAAGTGTGATTGGACACAAAGAAATTTGTCTATTACAAAGAGAGATGCCCGGGTGGGAAGTGTGTGTGTGTGTGTGTGTGTGTATACACACACACACAAAAGTTGAGATGGTAGTCATGCCATACAATACAATCAAAGCCTTGATCCATTTAAATCCATGCATTTTGGATTTAAAAGGAATGGGCTTCAATTGTGTAGCACCATTTGTGCTTTTCTTTTTTACATCCCCCCTCTTGATACAGGCCCACAAACCAAATTCCAGATGCTAACTCCATATTTCCATGTTGCAAATGCCATTTTTGTTTTGTGTTGCAAATGCCCACAATATTAATTTTAAATGTGAATTATGTTGTCATTGATCAGTATAAGCACAGTCAATTATTTGACACATTAAAGTAGATCTGAAATCAGATATTACAATATTTTTGCTTATTTATTTGTATTCTTCCTTTATTTTTACAAATTACTGAAGGCAACAAACATTCCTAATACTCCTTCCCTGTCCTATTTTCCCTGGAAAAACAAACCTGTGAGGCTGAGACTGAACGATTGACCCCAGATCACTCAGCTGGCTTTCAAGACTAAGGCAGGATTTGAACTCATGGTCTCCCAGTTTCTGGCTTAGTTCCTTAACCCCTACATCAAACTGGCTGCCAGTTTTTAATACATAGAATACATTGAAATATATTGAAATATATATAGAATTTCAATATATAGAAATCAGTAGTATAAGAACAAGTTCTCCAAGGGATACGGTTTCAGGATTGACATTATTGAATGAAACAGTTTCAGAGACCTATTTTATAAGCTTGCCAGTGCATAAGTGTCTGCTTCACATTCAACAAGTGGCATAGAGATAAGATCTAGCAGTAGAAATCAAAGGGAAATTCAAGTTTTAAGACAAAAGGCAATGTCCCTTCAGCAGAGACTTTCTTCTTTTTTCTACTTTATTTCAAATAAAATTGATTAAAACTAATACCTTTAAAAGATTAAACTCACATTGACATTGTGAAAAGCATAAACAGAAACAACCCCTCTCCCCCAAATATTGCTACAGATCAATGGTGGATTGCTCCCAGTTCGGCCCGGTTTGCGCAAGCCGGTAGCGATGACGGTGTGACATCACCGAACCGGTTCTGCGTGGCCGGGAGCTGGGCCCACCCACGTACCAGTACTTACCTTTCTCTTGTCTGCGCATGCACAGAGTGCTTGTTTTGAGTTTTTTTCCAAGGAGAGTAGTTAGTGCGCATACGCGGCGCGCATGCGAGTGAAGCGCATGCATGAAGAGAACCGGTAGTAAAAGTAAGTAGAACCCACCCCTGCTACAGATGCTTCTATGACATTACCATATGATATACTTCAAGACCATTGTTTACTATTTATTTCTTCATTAAAAAACAGCATTGTTAAACCACACATTGCTTAGCACCACTAATTTACAGTGTTTGGAGAAGTCACCCTGCACCATTCTGCATATGCAACTTCATTTAATTCCACTCTCTGATTAATACTGCTCAGTGCTAAAAGCCAACTTAATTATTTCTGTAATCAATTCTCATTGCCACCCAAAAGAATATTTCTAATGATTTCTTCAATTCAAACCAGGACTACCTATATATTTCTATAACAAAATATCTATCTATCTACCGTAGATATTTCCTCAACTAAGGAGTACTGATGAGGTGATGAGAATTGTAGCTGAACATACCTGGAAGGTGCCAAGCACCATTACTCTGCTCTTTGTAACATGAAAGACACCTTTATTTGCTGTCAAAAGCTACAGGGAGTTTCACAGTCAGCATTGTGTTACAAAATAGAAAAAAAAAGCACCTCTAATGCTCAAATTAAACTATCAGACCCAGTATTACTCTAGACTGTTTATTTTATTTATCCTATTATTTTAAAATATATTCTACTTCCACTACAGTATTATTTTAGACTATTTATTTTACTTAGCCTATTACTTTAAAATATATTCTACTTCCACTACAGAGATGGATATTATGTACTTTAAAAGGCTCATTAGTTATACAGTTCCTGATTCTATATCATGGTCTTTGGTATAGAACACATGAGTTATGCTCCTGGTTAAAATTCATTAGGCCTTCATAATACTTGATATGATTCCTGACCTCTATATATACCATGTATCACAGAAATGAAGTGTTGAGCTTCATTTCTGAAGATTGCAGTGATAACATATTCAATCTCTAACTGATTCAACAGTTCCCCACTCCCTCCCCTGATATATTTTTTTGCCTTGGGTAAAATCACACAATAAACTCTTGTAACTCCTGCCAAGTATTTACAAAAGAATCACAACAATTCATCCTTTGGTGAACTACTGTTTGAATGCAGGCTGTGGAAACACCAGACTCTGAAATTATAATACAGTAGCTCCTCTGTCTTCTCTTCAGCTCCTACAACATCACAGAATTTTTCTGGGGAGTCTTCAGCCTCTTCCTCAAATTCCTCATTTCCCAAGAGTTTGCCACACTTCCATCAAACTGGATTGATGACTTGGCATATGTCCACAGCTTTATAAAAAGGTTCTCCTGATCAAAGCAAAATTTTTAAAAGGCAGGTTTCTTTTCACTGTGTGATCTTCATAATATTGGTGCTAGCTGTTACAAGATGTTCTTGCCATCTTCTTTATCTCCATTCAAGCTGGATTGAATTTCTTTTGGGTCTCCCTTAGGCCCAGGATTCAATTTTGAATGAGGAGATTCATAAAAGTTGTTCTTGAAGACCTTGTTCTTCAGGCCATCTTTCAGAAAATCAGCACCTTTCCTTCCTATTGATGTCTGAAGAGCACTTGGCTTCTACGTGAACCATTGATACTGTTCCAGAGTCCAACATTTGTGTCCTTCCAGAGAATTTAATCTTTCTTCACAATGTTCTCCCAAATAGATGATAGGAACAATGAAGTTTTGTTATTAGCTGGCCAAACAGGATTAACCTCATGTTTACTCTATGACACTGATGGCAGTATTTTCAGTTATAGCAAAAATCCTTGTCGGGAAAGCTGTGAGCTATGAACTGAGATTCCAGCAGAGTTTCAAGATCAGAGCTTTTGCTACCTTTCCATGTTGCACTACACTGTGATTCACACAGAGTATCGAGAGAATAATAAACATGAATGGTGTAACATCATTGTTGGCCATATGCCACAGTTGAGTGGTAGTAGTTCAAGAAGACAGATCACTAACCCTTGAGAGTAATCTACTGCATTTTATATGGCATTGTTCATCCAGAAGGGTACCAAAGTGCTATGCAAGTGAATATATATTCATTACTCTTGGCAGTGGTAAATGCCGTAATTTATATTACATTACAGGTATCTGTTATAAATCCCTTATTCATTTCCTGATTTTTTTTGTTGTTTGGGTCTTAGGCTTCTTTTGTGTGTTTAACTTCTACTTCTGCTAACCATCTTCTTCTACTTCTGCTAACCATCTTCATCAGTGGGGGTTTTTTTCCAGTGCCATACTTTTCCATTTGACTGCCCTATGTCTGTTTTACAGAGACCCATAATAGTATAACACCACGGGAATATTCTCTGAGCATGAGATAGATATAACATTATTTGAGAAAATGATATATTGTGTTTTTAAAAATAGCAGGTCATTTTTCTGGCTTCAGTCTCCTTGAATAAATCTGAGCATAATTATATATAATAGTTCATGATTATAAATAGTCTTACACATGGCTATTTTTTTCACAAACCTATAGCATTTAAAATCCTTTCCCAGTCCTTTTGATCTTCAGAATAATTCTAGATAAATGGAAAACAGATGGCAACAACTCAAAAGGAGCAGCATCGTAAGGACCTTTCTTATCAAAACAAAGTTTGAGAAGTTGTTCTTACAGCTTGTATTGCCTTATAATTGACCACTCTGAAAAGCTTTATTTCATATCACTTAATTTATGCAGCCCCTTTTCTTCTAATTATGGTCTTGCTCTTCTGCTCTTCTTGAACTGTTGTTTTTCTGCTAGTTAGAGCCATTCATACTTTCTATTGAAATAAATGTGATGGTTCAAGCACTCATTTTAAGAATAGTGAAGGGAATATTGAGGCTTTTACTTTATTGTGTTCTTAAGATACCAGGCAGTTCATCAAGAATGCACTAAAGGATACAAGAAAAAGAACATCAATCATCCAGGTTTTCTCATTTCCATTTAAAGAAGCTCCAATACTGTTGTATTTTCCTGACCTTTTTTTTCTTCTCTTAACCACCACCACTTGAAATTATGTTCCTATTGTGGTGATTCATGGTTAGTTTTCAATAAGTAATGCAGCTTCTTTATTTAAACAAATCATTGTTGAGATTAACTAGCATTTTACGGTAGATCCATATAATAATTCAACTGATTATGGACTTTCAAGTTGGTATAAATGCTTAGAATTGCATAACTAGACCCAGGATGATCTGTCCCCAATTTGGCCCTTCAAATTTTCTAATGGTAGCCACATTGCTTCTAAAATATAGTTTGTTTTACTTGCCTCTAGTTGTCCTTTCCTTTCACCTTTCCCAGTATTACAGACTTCTCAAATCAGTTATGTCTTAATATTAATACCACCGTTGTGGCCTGTTGGCTGCCGGCCTCTCCAGCAGCCAAATCAGATGATGAGGAGGCATGGAGTCAGGGTGAGCATCAAGGCAACCTGAGCGCTCCAAGGGGGAAGAGGGAATGGAGCTGTCAGAGAGAGAGAGAGAGAGAGAGAGACAGAGGCGGAGCCGTCTGTCAGCCCTCAGATGGAGAGTCTACAGCCCCCAGGTCTGGAGGTGGCTGATGAGGAAGTGGAGGAACAGCTGCAGGGGTGAAATGCTCCTGGATTGGACCGGATTGGCCGATCCGGTAGTGATGGTGGCAGGTGGTTTGGAGAACCGGTAGGAAAAATCCCCACTTACCTGCTTGTTGCTTCTTTCCCGGCTCGTGCACTTTCTTGCCTTGCTTTGGCAATTTGCAATCAATTGCATCAGCTAGCAACTGAATCTGCCTGCCTGCCTGCCTTGTATGTAACTGGGTTGTTTTTTTTTGGGGGGGGGGAGCTTTAAAAAAAAGGTTAACGGGGTTTTTTTTTTTAGGTGTTTTATTTTTTATTTTAGAAATAGCAATTTAAAGTTAAGGAAGTTTTAAATTTAGCTGCTTTTATCTAAAAATATAAAATAAATAAAATAATAAAATAAAATATTTGTGCAGCTTTCTGAGATTTGGTGTGTTTCTGTAGTGTTTCACTCTAATTACACAAACACACAAAATCTCATAAAGTTGTATGTGGCATTTTGTGTGGAAAAAGTGTGAACATTGGTTTTTGAGCTTTTTGGGCTTCTGTGAGGCTCCTGCTTGTTGCAGGGGCCATTTTGGGTCGAGTGCAGCTGCTTTTACATTGTGTGTGAGTCAGTTGTGTTGTGTTGTGTGTGTGTAAAGTGTGAAAGTTTGTTTTTGGTACCTCTTATTGTTTTGTGTACTTTGTTTATTATTTTTATTATTTATTAATATTAGCCACGCCCACCCGGTCACCTGACCACCAAGCCACACCCACCAATTAAGCCACACCCACAGAACCAGTAGGGAAAATTTTTAGATTTCACTCCTAGTATGGAAGATCCGTTTTCTCATGGTGGCTAACAGCCATTGTTATAATCTTCATTAGAGCTTGCCTTCAAGCATTGGAGGATTGAGCTTTTTGGTGGGTAAAAAAATCTCTC
>JANHFM010002410.1:156162-166183 GCA_032468115.1 Grayia smithii | reverse complement strand
GCCAATAAAGAATTCTATTCTATTCTATTCTATTCTATTCTATTCTATTCTATTCTATTCTATTCTATTCTAAATAATATTTCTATTAAGACGTGCTTACCTTCAGCTGTGTGAAATTTGGAAAACATTCTTGCCCCTGTTGCACAGCCTTAAGAGATCTTAATTACAACTGTCTCCTATTTGAGAAGATTGTGAAAAATTGTAACTGGAGTACAGAGAATTCTGGTAGTAAGTGTATTGACACTACGCGAACATATGCCTGCTGGCCTACTGCGCGGCCAGGTTCCTCCTCCCCCCCTAGCCAGGCTGCCAAGCCACAAGGGTTGGGGACCACTGCTGTGAAGCACTATGAAGTGGTATATAAGTCTAAGTGTTATTGTTATTGTTCATTAACTTTCTGCCATTTAAAAGACAGAAGTTATTCTGTGCCAGCCCTTTTAAGTTCCAAGAATGCTATAACTCCCATGTTAGCGCAGTCACATAAGGAGAATAGTTGAGGCTGGAGACTTTTAATTGTAGCATGCTTAATTCACATTTATGTATGCATTTGTTTGTTTGTTTTTATTGAAATGATCGAAGCCATTCTGAGCAAGTCAGGTTACCACATGTAAACTCTTGGTGGAATGTGGGCAACAATACACTATTTTCCAAAGTAGTGTATAGATTACAGATCTATCTTAATAGACAATACTGTACGTGACATGTGTATGATCCAGAGTCCTGAGTAGTCTGTACCTTCACCTTACAAGAAAGTTTTATGTCAAACTCTCAGTTGTCCAAAGCTATAATGTTAATAGCTTTTGATCCATCTGATAATAAACACATAATAAATTCACAGAAGATTATGATTTGGAATGTAAGACAAGTAAATGGTAAAGAGAAAAAAAAGAAAGAAAAAGAAAGAAAGAAAGGAAGTGTATCTGTGAAACTAAGAGAAAGGAGAATGAAAGTATTCTGATCTTGTGCAATGTATTCATTAAAACATGCAAGGCAATGAAGGTATAGGTTGAATTATAAGTAAAGGGAATAAAATGTATATTAGAAAGCATGGGTCAACTATTTTGTGATAGGTGGATGTGCAAATAGAAATCCTGATATTGAGATCCTCTCAAAGGAATGGTGATAATAGAAGAACAAAATAGTAGTTTTGGGGAAAATAGTGAATAGGAACAAGATAAAAAAGTATAGAAAAAGTGATCTCACTATTTGGAGACTCAAGAATAAATTAGAATAGTGCTAGTTCGGTGAAGATTTGCTTTGAAAATGTTGGCTCCAAATACGTGGTTTAATCATTAGTCTACTCATAGGTTTGTGTGACAAAGGAATAAATATAAAAGCACAAGTGACTGGATTGCTTTTGATGAACAATTGGCAGAATTAGTGTAGGACACAAGGATGGTGAGATTTCCAGATGTGGGTCAAACAATTTTTCTGATTATGTCAGGAGCAGATCTTGGGAGAAAATTGGGCATGAAGGAAAAAAGGAAAGAAATAGAAAATATGGATCCATGGAAGAAATAATACTAACAGATAGATTACTCTAGCAAAAGAATGAATAGAGAGTGGACATAAGGAAAGATAATGTGATCTCTTGTGTGGAGTTAGAATAATGAGAAGTATAAAAAAGGATGCTTGGTGGAACATGAATTGGATGAGAATAAAAAAATATAGGAGAATGATCATTACAAATATGGAAGATGAGAGGAAAATACTATTACATATGTGCATTGAGAAAAAGAGTGACAATAATAATAGTCCTAGATAACAAGGGACAGTTATGATTAAAAGGGAAGAAAAATGCTGAAAGATTTTGATAAAGGTAAATACTTTTTAAGGTGGATGAAGAGAGTTAAGTAATGAGCCTTCAGCAGAGTGAACGGAATTAAAAATAAAAGGGATCAAAAGATGTGGGATGAAACTGAAGTGAGAAAATGATAACATGAATATTGTGGACGTTTGTATTGAAGTTATAGAAATATGTTGGAAGAATGGAATTGAAGTAAAAGTAGGTGAAGAGAAAATAATGAATGTGAAAATGTTTTTAAAAGTTAAAAGCTGCATGTTTAAATAGTTTAAGGGAGAAAATATTAAAATATAGATGTGGTGGGCTTGTGGAATGGCTATGCAACTTCTTTAACGTGTGAAAACAACATCTGTGCCTGAATAATAGAAGAATGTAGCTATTATTATAATACTTAAAGGAAAAGTAGGAAGCACAAATGAAGAGTACAAGAACAGCATTTCAGAAGTACAGGGTGCTTTTGTGCCTGCATGGCATGCAGAGGTCAGATTTTTGCTATTCAGCAAGCCATTGAGAAATGTGTGAATACAAGAAAGGAATGTTATTACATTTGTTGATTTAGCAAATGCATATGATAAGCCTGAATTATGCAACGTTTTACACAAACAAGGACTTGAAAGTTAACACCCTGAATGTGAGAGGGATATAATGAAGAAAAGCATGAGTGAGAATAAATAGAATTTTTAATAAGTGCTTCAATATTGAGGAAGGAGTAAGACAATGATGTGCAATGAACCCTTGAGTACTTAATACATGAATGGATAGAAGTATAAGGAATGCTTGTGGTTATGTTGGAGATGTTTCGGTTGAGGACATGAATATACATGTAGTTTCGTAAACAGATAATGCTATATCATTGAGAATCTGAATAATTTGCAGTAAAATTTAAATATATTGTATTGCGTCCCTGTGTATGTTTTGTAATTTGATCCTCATTTATTCTTTCTATTTGACCAAACCATCTCAACTAATTTTTTTCATTTAAATACAGTGCATTCAGAAAGTATTCAGACCCCCTTCACTTTTGTCAATTTTATTATGCTTCAGCCTTATTCTACAGTTGTTTTCTCATTAATTTACACTCAGTATCCCATAATGACAAAAGATTAAGGGGGGAAAAGAATTAGTGTATTCTCTTAAATTGAACCTGAATGATTAGTTTTTCTATGGAAACAAGATAATACCATACAGGTTAGCCATATTTATCAGAACAATCATACCAATGTGAAATGATAATTATTTGTGGTATATATCTCATTAGTAATATTAGCACATCAAAATCATAATCTAGCATATAGATTACATTCTATATACTAGAAATACTAGAATACATTCCTATTATCATTTATTGTCCAGCAAGCATGAAATTCTGCAGAGAAGGACTAGCAAAATTAGCTACTAAGCAATCCATCTGATTTTACTTTAGCAATAATGATATTTAATATGCTTGGAGAGTTTAAAGGGTTTGATGCTGGAAAGGAAGAGAAGTATTAAAAGCACTGCACTTTATCTTCCATTTTGACTTGAGGCAGAATTTCTATTAAGTTTAATGGGAGTTGAAGATGTTTGGTATCTTTTAGAGACCACATGCTGTGTGTAGCAGTTTACTAGTGGTGTAGCAAAATTAACTTCTGATTTTATCCCCTTGCTTTACACTATGACACCTTAATTTAAATATATTGTTACCATGACAGTAACTGTAGATAGTGCAGATACTTGCATTTCGCAGGTTCTACAACCACAGCATATTCTTAAAGACAGGTGCTACCTAACTACTATATCATCTAATTTCTGTATAATTTATAAGGCTCTAGGAAGAAATGCAATATGGGAACCTAGCATTTATTTTCTGGGGGGAAAAAAATCTTCTTCTTCCCGCTCTGCAATGAACACATAATTCAAAACTCCCTCTTTTCTTGTTGTAGTTCTTAATTAATTAATTAATTAATTAATTATCTTTATTAATTAAGCAGAAAGCATTTATTGTTGGTATATGTGTTGGATCTGTTTATATTGTGTGACAGAGGGCACCACTGAAAGTGTTATGACATTCATGGCAGACATTAGTCAGTATTTTTAACTTTTTAGTAGAGTGTTTTGTTCAGTATACAAGCATATATTTAATTGCTCCTGGTCTTCATTATTCATACCTTCTGTAGAAAATGCTGTTATTGTCAGAGCAAGCAGGGCATTAGATATTTTATTTTTATAGCCTTCAGTTTCCTTTAAGAACTAAACTATAAGTGTATAGTTAATAGTCTATGTCTGGAGGCACAGGCAAGCAATGCCCTAAATGCTCCAATGTATTAGAACATTGGGGCAATGTAATACAATGCCCCAATGTATTAGAACAAACTAAACACTGAAACTAAACACTTCAAATTCTTAGCAGACAACTGTACTTAGTTTGATGGGTAGGTTACACATTTTTTTTCTGGATACAAATGGAATTCTATTGCCCATGCTATTCTTCTTGACTTTCATTAGCCATCTAAACTGATTGAACTCAAGATCTAGTATGCATATATAGGCTTCAATGGTATTATTGCCCCCAATTTATATCTGGTTTGAACTATATGAGATGACTGAATGCACATTAGATTTCCATGCCCCCCTCCAGACACTGTTTTATGGATATTAAGCAGTTTCAGATGACAAAGGCATTTGCGCTGAGATGGATATTCTAAACTTGCATTTGTTAGAACTTGCCCAGAGCACTCTTTTAATTAACTTTTTTTTTTTAAAAAGTAGTTTTTAGTGGTATGTCATCTTTTATAGCAGAGATTATTCAGTGTTATCAAATCAGATCCAGAATCTATAATAATATTTAATGAGAAGTTGTTTAAAATTAATAAAATAATTCCCCTTGATTTTTATCAATTATATCAAAACTATAGGCAGAATAAATGAACTGTTAAACAACTATGAATCTCATCAGTGTCCCATCAGACATGCTTTGTATCATTTTTGTCAATTAAAGTTAAATAGATGTAGAACAATTGTAATCATAGTAGTTTGATTATATTGGCTTATATTGTCTTGCATCATTTATTCTATATTTAAATGTTTTTTAAAATGTTAATGTAATTGCAGTTATGTTCATAAACTGCTTTAATTAGCAGAGGCTATGGACATTTTAAGCAAATCAATCAATAAATTATTGTGTACATGCTAAGTAACACCATTAAAAGAAGTTGCCCCATATGGCTTATTCAAAATCGTGAAACTTTATGACAAATATATTACTGAGAATATAGTACAAATGATTTTTTTTAGGGGTGCAGTACTTCTGTGCAGTCAGAGATAAAACAGTGATCAGGATTATACGATATTGTTTATATTATTGCAATAGTTTATTGAGATCAATTGTCCATCATATTCAGATAAAAATTATTAAAAAGAACATTAAATTATTTGATCAATATAATAGACAAAGTAAACTATTCATATCTAGACAGCATATATATCTTCCAAATTTATGATGACAGAACAAGATTAATAAACCCTTAATAAATCCATAGCAGTTGAGTAAAACTTAGCAAGCCTTCTATTGATTTCTTGGACACATCAGCTAATAGAAAGAATGCATTTTTGGTCCTCTGTATGAACAAAAACATAAAGACAGAGAGAAAACATAATCAAATGGACAAACACATGAGATTGATTTTTCTTTTTTGCTTTTTCCTGAGGGATATCATTATGCCTCTCTTCTAAAACTGTAAGTAGTAAAGTAGAAGAAAACTATCCTCCTATCAGTCAGATAAGGATGGGCAAGCTACTGTTTTTTCCCCTAAATATTGCCCTCCCATGGAAGCTAGGAAGCACAACTTTTTAATGGCAGTTATTGTCCTATGTGGGACACTGAAGTTCAGAGACTTCTTCCCTACTAGCCTTGAAGAACTGGCTTTTGCAAAGATAAGATTAGATGACTGTGCATCAGACATTTGATATAATGATAGATTTTTGTTGTTTTTAATGTTTTCAATATATTTATAGTTTTAATATAGCTATTACACTGTTTAAACTTTTTATAAACCTTTTGGAAGCCATCCACAGTAGGTCATAAGCTATCTAAATCTAAATAAATGCTGTGCAGGATGAAGAAGTTTAGATGGCTGAGATAAAAATTTTATGAAAAAAGCTCCTTTTCAATAATAGCTTAGGAAAGTTTGTCTGCCAGTTTTGGAGATAACTCAAAATTTATTTTTGACAAGGCGTGAGTTACAGAGTTGATATTGAAATTGATACATAGGAGTGCCAAGATATGTCTTTACTTAACTCTTTTTCATGGGTATTGAAGCAGAAAGATCTCTGAAGATGAAACATATGTCCTGCATGAAAGCATTTTCCTGCAGAATCATAATTATGTGAAATAAACTGACAAGCTATAGTAGAGGCTGACTATTTCTCCTATAGCTTCTGTCAAGAAATAAAAAAAACACCTTTAAATCAATAAAGGCACCAGGCTACTTTTCTGCCAAATGATGCAGGACAATACGATGGTCAAATATTGACCATTCTGCCTTAAATTCTGCTTCTTCATCTGTAAACACTTTTATCTTGACAATCAATCAGTTAATTTCCCATGCCAATACCCGGCAGCATATAATTTGCTCATAGTACTTTGGAAAACTGATAGACCAACAATTTGAGAGATCAGCCATTTCTTCTTGTTGTAACTGACAGTGGTAATAGAATGAACCCATTCCTTGGGCATTTAAAAGGAATGGTCAATGTAGAGTACTGGTAGTCCTTGACTTATGACCACAATTAAGCTTAAAATTTCCATTGCTATGCAAGATAGTTGTTACAGCCATCTGTTTACTGACTGTTTGAAGTTATAACAACTTGAAAAAAAGTGATTTTTGACTGTTTTGCACACTTTCACTTTCGCTGGGACTCTGCAACCATCATCTATATGAGTCAGTTGACAAGCATCTGGATTTTGATCACATGATGCCACAACAATCATAAATGTGGAAAACAGTCATAAGTCACTGTTTTCAGTGCCATTGTAACTTCAAACAGTCATTAAATGAACTGTGGTAAGTCAAAGAATACCTACATTGAAGCACTAACCAGATTTTACTCCATGAAGATCTAGATGTGGTCATGAGATTGAAAAACCTATGGCCTTTCAGATGTTGAATGACAGAACAAACCATCTATCATCATTGTACTGATGTACACCATATTACTGAACTGATGTACACCATATTACTGAACTGCAACAAAAAAACCCATTTATATTAGCCAGAGTCACCTAACATAAGCTTGTTATTTTACTTTTTCATTAATATTTTCTGTTCGTGACCATCAAAAATCTTGTAAGATGTCAATATTTTAAAAAAATTAATTGAGTGACAAGAGAGATCAGTTTTAAATTAATCCATTGCAGGATATTAATTTTTTAGTCATGGAAAAGCCAAATAATTCAGTAATTTTCTTCTTTTGCCCACCTGGAATGTTGAAACAATTCAGAAAGCTGATTTTTCCTGAGATTGTGACAAGGCTTCTGCCTTTCTTAATTATATTTCTTGATCTGTTGGGCTGTAATAAGACCTCTCATTTCACAAGTTAAGAAACAATCATTTTCTTCCCTGCTTTCATATTTAAACTTTGTAAAATAAGCTCAGCCTTATTTATTGGCCTTTGTGTTTCCAATAGATAACACAAATGGGAAGAGCAGGCACATGGGAAAACAGATTAAGCTATTGCTTTCCAAGAAGTTTTGATAACTCTTGGTATGACTATATAAAAATATCAAATATTTAAAATGCCATTTTAATGTTTTAATAGCTTACTAATTAATAACTTATGGGAAAGAAAAGGCATAATATGTTAAAGTGGAAAAATTGGTTAGTAATGATTTTCTTCACTGCTGCTGCTATTTTTTTGATTATAATACTTGCTGGACAAATAAGTCTTTTATAATATTATATTTCCTGCAGATAGTCCTCAACCTATGACCACAATTGAGCCCAAAATGTCTATTGTTAAGGAAGACAATTATAACCTTTCCTGCCACAGTTGTTAAGTGAATCACTGCAGTTAAGTTAGTAACACAGTTGTTAAGTGAATCTGGCTTCCCCATTGACTTTGCTTATCAGAAGGTTGCAAAAAGTGATCTCATGACCTTGGGACATTTCAGCCGTCATAAATATGTGCCAGTTGTCAAGCTTCCAAATTTTGATCATGTGACCACAGGGTTGCTGCAACAGTCACATCAAAAATGGTCATTAATCACTTTTGTAACTTTGAACAGTCACTAAACAAATGATTATAAATTGAGGACTACCTGTACCCATCATGTATTTTTCTTATATATATATATATATAAGTAGAATATATATGTACACACGCATATTTTACTTATGTGTATATATATGTGTGTAAATATGTATTAAATATGTATTAAATATGTATTGAATGTTTAAATAGAAAGATTTCTTTCTATTTCAAAAAGGTGGGATTTTTCATCCATGTTACTATCCACATTTCAATCTCTGGCCCAGCAAAAGTGAAAACCAATTTTGGAGATTTGAAAACAAAGTTATAGCCAACCTCATAGTCAGAGTCACCTAATATTGAGTCAAACTATTAGTAAACCTAATCCCATATCTATGTGTACAGGTAGTCCTTCTTTAGTCACTGTTTGCAGTTAGGGCAGTGATGAAAAAATAACTTTGCAGCTAAGCCTCTTATTTATGAACTTCTCAAGGCTAGAACAAAGAAAAGCTGAAGCAAGATCATAAGCACAGTTGCAGATTTAATTAGTGACCATCTAACTTAATAACTCAGTTACTATTCCCAATTATGGTTATTAAACAAGGACTACTGCATTAAGATCCTATTTTTTTAAGGATTTTAGAAAAGCAATTTTCTTAGCCAGGGCAGGAGATATACAGATTATAACAGAGACCTTCAGCATGCAATTCACATGCTCTTCCAGTATTTATTTAACTTGCAATTAATAATCATCAATTGTAATAATGCAGCTAAGTTACATCAATCACAAAAACAGCTCTAGGTGACTTACATATTAGTGTTATAATGAAGACAATAATAAAATTCAATAATCCATCTTATTGTGTATAGTGTGAAGAACAGAATAATAATAATAAAACATAAATTTAAAAAAAGGTTTGAATCACAAACTACTCTGCCCCAGGATCTGATGGAAGAACTAGGTCTTTAAAGATTTGCAAAAACACAACAGAGTTGGAATCATACAAATTCCTGGAAGAATGTTTTTTTCTTGGTTATGGCTTCTGTTGTAGTGTTCCTAATATTGCTTGCTCTACATTGCCTTCTTGAAACCAGCAGTTAAGGAACAAATAACCTTTGCTGAATATTGTGCTTTTATATCTTGCAATTTTTAAATAAACACAATACACTGTCTGAATCAGATTAAAGTAAAAATAGTGCAATTCAACTACTCCACAGGTACCAAGTGAGCAGTGTGATCTAACGTAGAAGCAACTGCTCAATGCATTTAATCTTTATTTATATTAATTGGTGAATTTGGTAGTTTTAGTGACTGAAAGTGATGGGATTGAGAGCATGAGCTCCTAGAAGGGTAATCTTTTCCAGCTAGATCAAAAAGGGGGAAATAAAGCTAAAGTAATCCTTAATGAGTATAAGAGAAATTGGAGAGTTTAAGTACTACCATTCATTATCACTTGGAGTTTTTCCAAACTAGATTGTGACCTCCTCATCTGAACTCATATGAAACACAATCTTTTCTACCCTAACAATGTCAGAGACCTTCATTCCTACATCCTACATTTCATTGCTGGTTTATCTTTAATGAACTATGCAATTAAATATTAGATTGTTAATTGTGCCTAATTTTTCACATCGTATCAGTAGTGGAATGAGTATGGAAATGGAAGTATTCTAACCAGGGGTGGGCTGCTGGGGGTTCACAGGGGTTTGGGAGAACCTCTAGATAAGATTCTGTGCAGTTTGGAGAACCCCCAAATCCCACTCCTGGCTGGCCCCGCCCACCTTACCCCTCCCTTCCCAGGAGTCCCCACGTGGCCCATTTTGGATACAGAAAAGTGAAGGGCACACACAGAGGTTTGGGGAGGGAGAAAAAATGGGCCTAACAGAAGTTTGTGAAGGCCAGAAACGGGCCTGTTTTTGGCCTCCAGAGGGCCTCTGGAGCCTGGGGAGGCCGTTTTTGCCCTCCCAGAGGCTTGAGGAAAGCCTCTGGAG
>JANHFM010002410.1:89662-103495 GCA_032468115.1 Grayia smithii | reverse complement strand
CTTTGCTGGCTGGGGGATTCTGGGAGTTGAAGTCCACACATCTTCCAGTGGCCAAGGTTGAGAAACACTGATATAAGAGCAGATGATTCTAATATTGTTCTTAGTACTAAGCTCTACTTCGTTGCCCCATTCACAAGGCACTATTATCTAGGGTTAACTGGTTCACATGACACAATGAATTAAATCACACTGGCTTGCAGAACATGAGGGTTAAGGGGATTGGCTAGTTTGTGATTTAGTATTCAGACAAGCACAATTATAGTCAAATGAACAAAAAGGTCAAAAGAGGCACACTCTTCTCCATCTGCATTTCTATTTCTGAGTGGGAGAACTCTTGTTCATTCTGCAAAGCACATGGAATATGTTCTAAGCACTAAACTCTATAAACAACATATGATACAAGTTTACAACAATATTTCATCATTTATAAATGAAACATTAATCATCTTGGATTAAGACAAAGAATGTATTCTAATCTAAAAGCTGGGATCGAGAAAGATTGTTGAGAGTCCAAGATCTTTAAAGTCTACCCTATATTTACAGAGTTGTTTTTAATTAAATCTGGATTGCTTAAACTGGTCCAGCATTCCTTTTGTGTCATATGCATGCGCTGTGGATTGGAGTACAACTCTTGGTTATCCTTGATTATTGTGTCTTTGCACATTCCCAAGCCATAACTTATCACAAGCTGCTTGCTTTCTCATCTTTAAGGCATGCTCATAAATAGGCTTTTAGTGATTGATGGGTTTTCTGTAACACAGTTTTTCTTAACCTTTATTTTAGATTTAAATCCCCTATTGGCAGAAGGCCATAGAAATCTTAATCCATCACCAGCTGAATTTTAAAACGGGCTCATTTCCCCCCCTTTAATTCCATTATAAATATTCTGAACTAAACTTCATGGCATGTTCACTAACTAGTCCATTACTTAAATATAAGCCATGCTTCTCCATCTTCATTATAATTATATTTTTTCTTTTGTTCCTAAAGTGATTTATTTTGGAGGGGGGTAATTGTCTCATTTTTATCACCATAATATCAAGCCTGTAAGGTCATTTATACTAGAAATAGTGACTGGCCCAAAGACATCCAGAGATCTTTGTGGTTCAATAAATCCTTGAACTCAGATTGGTTCAAGGTTAAACTAAGACCAAATTAAGTTGGTTTTCATTAGCCTGCATCTTCCAAGTCAAATGTGAAAGAGGATACAGTTGGTCTTGTGTAGACAATCCTTTCTCTGAATACCAACTTTGGGTCCATTTGCATATAACAGAGGCTAGGAATTAAAGAAGATATTCCTGCTAATAGTCTCCACATGGAGTGAATTTTCATAGTAAATAAGCAGCCTTCATTAGAATTGCACATAAAACAATGAGAAAAAAGTGGTTCACATTTTATGCAATTTCAGTTCCTCTTCACTATTTATTAAAGCAGCTGGGTCTTTCTTTTTCAGATATGTGAGCCTGAAAAATGGTATTCTTGCTTCAAAACAGTTTCTCTCCTTGATGCAGGCAATGAACATAAACGTAAAAAAAGGTATCATTGCATTGCATTGATTCATAGGCAAGTCCTGTGCTTTGCGATGCTGGAAGTACTATTTCATTTTTGAAGAATGCACACATTTATTATGTTCACTAATGATTATCCTCTGAAAAATGTCTACCATAAGCTCCCAACAGTGCAATTTAGAAAAGGTGTTGTTTCACTTTTAACAGAATTTTATTATGCATCAAATTGTAACAACTACACACAGCTCCTGTTGCTTATTTTTAACAGAAAACTCTTCAATGTGTTACATCTTTTCCACTAACAATGTTTTTTTCAGGGAAAGGAAACATTACAAACATTACAATTTCCAATGGTTCCTTTGGACAGATATATTGAAAATGGAAGTTAGAAATGTCATCTCTACCCTTAAGATTATATTATATTCAAACTGGAGGACAGTTGCTTCTGTGTGCAAGTGTGTTATATGTTTAGGGTTTCTCAGAGCTTTGATAGTGCATTATTTTTTTTAAAAAATACAAAATTAAAAAGACCGAAACATTTTCCCTAGTTGCCCTTCTTGCTCTGTTGTCTGAGCAAATCAATTTTCTCCCTCAATATATTTTCATATCAGCATATCCCAAAGCCTCATTTCTGATTATTTGGCTATATAAGACTATGTAGCTTCGCTTTTAGGGAAAGGAGAAAAAATACTGATAACACAGCCATTGTTTTCTCCAGTAATAAATGTAATTTGCTGTTATGTAAATATTACAAAACTAGAAAAGGGCTCATTTAAAAACTTATAAGGAAGACAATATCCAAGCATCCCCCAGTAAAAGCTAGATCTTCCCTAGGCTGTCCATTTAAGGAGCCTTTAGTCATCTGCTCAGGACTCTGCTCAGCATCTCCGTCCTAGGAAGTACAAAGGAATATGATAGAGCTCCTCCTGCCTGCCACCCAGAATTATAGAACTTCAATGTGAATGCCAATCCTGAAATAGTGTAGCTATGTAAGTGTGCTTGGGATATCCTCTATTGAATTCTAAAGTCAAGGAAGCCCAGGCTGCAGTTGTAAAATAAGAGTTTATTAAGGGGAAATGCAAGCAAAACAAGAGAATCACGTAGGATTTCAAATCAAATCAATTCTACCTGCTTGGATCAAGTTTTTTTTATCTCAGCGCACACTCATTGCAGAAAAATTGGTTGAAAATGTTCTTTTGACCCATTTAGATGTTTGTAGGAAGGTTCTTCTTTCTTCTACTGTTGCTTCTTGCTTTGCTGGTTATTTTTAAGCACTTTCCACCATTTTTATACTAGATGAAAAGGAAAGGAAAGCCAACCTCTTTGGTGAGACACTATGGTTGTTTTCCATCAAGAAGAATGTCCCACCTATAAAAGTCCTGAGTCTACTCAGAAAATCAAAAATCAGCTAGAAGCTAAATCCAACATGACTACTATCTCTGTAATTACAAAGCCAAATCCGCTTCTCACCAATTTGTGCCTCTTGAATAAAACAAGATTATGTAGGAGAGTTTTTTGGGATAACAGAAGTTGAATGCCATCTAGTCAGCATGAGGTCAATGAATCAAATCCTTCAGGAAGCATTGCAATGCCACATCAAAAGTACAGATTGGTTACAATAAAAAAAAATGATACTTTGAATTTAACTAATGTCATTGATCTGTCAGGGATCTAGTACATAAAGCATTAAATGAGTAATTTTTCTTCAAATAATGGCTTTCCATTCATTTGTTAAAATGATTGACTACCAAGATCAGAGGAATCTCCAATTAAACATTTTCTGGACCAGTGCCCCTCCACACATCTATTGGTTGAACATGAAGATTCTTAGGAAGAATTAACTCAGACCACCAGATTTTCCTTACAGATGTCTATAATTTTGTTTACAAAGCGTCTCAGATAGTGTCCTTGATAATTTTGGGCTGTCTTCAGACTGGAACTTGATACTATGACTGACAACTGGACATCAAAGGACCTTCTTGGGAATATGAAACTTCTACTGCTAGTCAGATTACAAAAATGATCTCAATGAGACCTAGTAATGACAACATATGACATAATATTAGCATTCAAATCCCGTCAGTTGATCTCTCTCACTTAACTTTACCTACCTGGAAGATCTATGAAACTATAGAAAGAACTAACACTTGAGTTCTTTGGGGAAAAAATAGAAGAGAAAAATGGATCATTCTAGATGTGTCTAATAATATATTATCCATGCCAATATTCATGTCAATAGATATCCATTATTCAATTTTACTTTGGATACACACCCATATTGCATGATAAGAATTTTTATTACTGTGAAAAAAATCCAGTCTTTTCAGTGAATTCCAGCAATGTATGAAACAAATTAAGTTTTATACTGGAATATTGAATCTTGTAGAATTTCCAGAAATTTATAAAGGTAAACCAATCTTTGAAGTATATCATTGGAATAAATTTTGCAAAAGTATATTGTGAACACTTATGAAATTTAATTTGAAATTAAAATTTAATGATACATTTTTTTAAAATGTACACTGGACCAAAAAACCCCCCAATAACAATGAAACAGAAAATTTACAAAGGCCAAACTTTATTTTCTTAGTAGTCAGTTGAGAATATGCTGTATTTTTCAGGCTTCTAGAGTGCCTCAAATAGGCCATAACTTATAAAGTAGTACGATGTGTTAATTCTATAACTATTTATTTTATCAACCTCCTCCACACGTATTTTTAGATGCCCTCAGGAAAGACACTGTTATATGTTAGGATTTGGAGCTTAAAAGTTGTTCATATCTCCAAGTTTACATTTCAAAACTATCGTCTTGCACAGGATACATTTAAGGCACGAATGTAAACGGCCTTTCCCCCCCCCAAATATATCTAAGAAATAAGTGCAAAGACTCATGCTGATATCATCTGATTTCATCTGATCATCGTAGAAAGGTTGAAATCCTGAATTGTGGAAAACTGGCGTGTAAGCGAATAATTTTGTATAGTCATAATGATAAAAATGGCCAGGAGTTACATATATATGTAACTGTATAAATGTAGAAGAAAAATTCAGGCAGGTAGTTAAGGACATATAAATATTTTTTTGTTTTTATAAAAATGGCAAAATGTCCCTGAAAACAAAATATACCATAACATACATATATACACATCCTGCAGCCTGTAAAAATGATATTTAAAAATGTCCTTCAATTAATATTGGTGTTATTCTGAGCTTTATGAAATAAAATGGCTTCAATCCTTTAACAGCTGCAAAACTTGATTATGTAGGGATATCTTCCACAAGTAAACAAGCAAGTTGGCTGCTTACTAAAGCAGCAATTACTGTAATGTTACATCCAAAAATCAATAATAGATCACCCAGTAAGAATAAATGTGAAGAAACTCACAAGTTTAGAAAATTATATTATGTAAAGGGAGGAGTTTTCTTTTCTTCCTCCCAAATATTACTAGAAAAATGAAACATATATATATATAAACCATGAATTATTTGGGAAATAAAGGGGAAAAGAATTTTTCTCACACAATATGATTATATTAACTTAGGGAATATTCTTCCACAAAAATAAAATGACTGAAGGAAGATGGATGGATCTCTTTTCCAATAGAAGTATTGGAGAAGTAATCTTGGTAAACTTTGCAAATGCAAAGGTTACAAAACAAAATTTCCCAAGGGATAACTGTGGTAGTTCTTCTCTGAAGGAAGATTTTTTTAAGCCACAGAATAGGAGTGCTGACTTGTGGGAATGTATAGAAGAAACTTTTGCTGTAGGGAAGTAGGGAAAAGAAAGGAAGCTGGGGATGTTTCAATATACATTGACACTATCCAGGTACAGGATATGCATTAAAAGGAAAATGTACTTTAATTCAGCTTAGCAGGAATTTTAGCAGATGATAGGACAAAGTAAATTTATCTTAGGGTTGTTGGTTTTTTGTGAGCTGAAAATTAGAAAATTATGCTCATTAGTCAGATATCATTCTTTAATCTTACCTTAAAGAGGCAGCCAAGACATTAGTACAAGAAATAATGAATACATAGTTCAGGAAAATCCAAAAGGATAATTAACATTAATGAGAGGGAGGAACTGGACAAGGAGGGATTAAATCTTTCTCCTATCACTTTTTCCCAAATCAAAATTAAAAATTGTCCATGCAAATCATAATCACTTTAAGAGAAAAATAGGAAAATGTAATGGAAGAAAGACTTATATCAATCTAGCTAGAACATCAAGCCAGAACAAATCTATGAGTTGTTGCTCTGACTGTTTTAAAGCATGGGCAAAACTATTAAGGACTGCATGCTTCACCTGAATGAGAAACATATGGGTATTGTAGAATATGCAGGTAGTACCTTTCCCTGTTAGGGATGGGCTTTCTGAATAATAGATGGCTTGATTCACATTTATCAACAAGCTTGTTTCTGTAAGAATTTCCATCTCTCCTATCCAGGGAAGAAATCTACTTACCTTCCTTACCAGTTCGGAAAGGGCTTGCTCGGGCGCGTACGTCACATGTGCGCTTGAACCCTCTGCGCATGTGCAAAGCCTTCTGCACATACGCAGAGGGTCAAAAACAGGTTACTTCCTGGTTAAAACCAGGAAGTAATGACATCCGGGCAGGTGGGCGGAGCCTTGCACTGCCACTGCTACCAGTTCTCCAAACCATGTGCTGCCGAACCGGTAGCATTTCACCCCTGCTCCTGTCCAAATAGCAAGCAAACTTTCAGAAAATAAAACCCTCTACCTAGTTCAAAGTGCCTAGTTCATTTGCCTGTCTCTAAGAAACATTCCATTTTTTTCTTTCATGCACCATTTGATTTAAAATATAGAGAAATGGGGTATGGGCTAGAGACCATGCATATTACATGCCTATGTGGCATTGCCACCACAGATCACCTCCTTACTAAATCCACTCTCAAATTAAACTGCCAACGAGCTACAAAATCATCAGCCTTTTAATAGTTTCACCTCTTACTTTTGTTCCATTACACAAAATATTTTAAACCAAATCTTCCAGAATTTCTATGTACTGTGGCTTGGGTTAGCAGGCAACAACTGAAAATGTTTGCATTTGAATGGAGATGGACACACCTGCTTCCACTTGAACTGGGAACCACTGGGAGCAGAAGAAAAGAGCAGCTGACTTAAATCCAGTGATAGTAGACTCTTGCCTTTAGAAAAAACCCAGACAGCAACACGGGTGACCACTTAAAAAACAGTAAACAGGACAAGTCATGCTTATGGTAGCAGCTCCATCAGAGCTTCATCAGTATTAACCATACCTAACATCTATTTGCACTAGGAGAATTCCAAATTTATTCTGTAAGTGTGCATTTGTGCTCTAATCAATACGAAGGATGTATGTTCTCTGTTTTAAAAACTTGTCTAGTTGAAATTCCCTGGTGTTCTCTGCTGACATTAAGAGAGACACAGCTTCTTAGAAATAAATGTATTTTAACAAAGCATAATCGAGATTTATCACCTCTAATTATAATTAATCATTTTAACACGATGAATGGTGGGTATTCTGATGCTATTCTATTGTAAACAGTTCAATATGTTATTACATTTATTTGTATCCTGCCTTTATTACTTTTACAAATAACTCCTTCCTCCTACATTTCCCAAAACCACCACCCTGTGAGGTAAGTTGGGCTGAGAGATGGTGACTGGTTTTAAGTCACCTACCTGGTTTTCATGGTTAAGACTGGACTTGAACTCATGGTCTCTCGCTTTCTAACCTAGTGCCTTAACCACTAAACATTTATTGCAGGATACAGGAAGTTCTCAATTTACAAGAGTTCATTTAGTGACCATTCAATGTTACAATAGCACTAAAAAAAGTGACCTGTGACTGTTTTTCACACTTATGACCATTGCAGTATTCCCATAGTCACATGATCAGAATTCACATGCTTGGCAACTGGCTCATATTTATGATGGTTGCAGTGTCCCAGGGTCATGCAATCACGTTTTGTAACCTTCTGACTAGCAAAGGTCATAAAATGGGGTAAAACTGACTTAAGAATTGTTTCACTGAGCAACATAAATTTGACGCTCAATTGCGGTCGTAAGTCGAGGACAACTTTGAGAAACTGGAAAGCTAATGAAATGTTCAATTTTTTGATGTCATGCAATATTTGTCTTTGTCATCTATGAACCACCTCTTTATAATTCTGTCCCTTGGATGTGTTTCCTTATACAGTAAGGGGTTTGGCTCTGTCTATCATATAAAGCTGCCAAATTTATAGATGCAAACTCCCTGAATCTACTTCCCACGCTCACATTGCTTCATTTTGGCCACTATGCAACTCTGGAGGTGTATAGCGTGAGAGGATTGCTAGTTTACCCTTTGGGAATCTGTGGTTTTCCTCCCTTGACTTCATAATTTGCCTAAATTATGAGCGTGACATACATGTAACACCCATTAAGAGACGGACTGACCAAAAAGCAGAACATTTTTTGAATATAGATATATAATAGAAGTTAATCATATCTTATTTCTACCTATGCAATCCAATGAAGTACTGCATGTCAAAAGACAAGGAACAGTAACGTGAAATGCAGCAGCTGTGGAACAATTCTACAGTAACAGGTGAAAAGATTGGATTTATCATTGTTAAAATTTTAAAATACATAAGATGATTTACAATACAAACTCCATTATACTATCAGTAATTATTAAAAACAGACATCTTTAGATTTCATTTAAATCTGAAAACTCCTTTCTAGAAGCATATGGACTCCATATATGTAAATCCATTTTTCTTACAAAAATGTTAAATATATAGTATTTTAAAAGACACTATCCTTACACATGCTTTCTGCATTAAATCATTTGAATTTGTGTAAAAAAGTAAGTAAAAACTCTTGATATTTCCAATGTTTGGTTTTCTGCATATGCTGGGTCCTCAAAGCTCTTGCAACTGTTGCTCAGTTTATAAATATTGAAATATATGTTATATGTATCATAGAGATACATTTTATATTAGTTATAATAGCTCCTTTTAGGGAGTAGAGAGGCAACCAGTAGCATCATCTGTATTTAAAAACTCAGGATCAGCATTCTTGATGATAAAAATAAATAAATTTAACCAGGTTTTACATAAAATATTACATAAAAATATATAGATGTATTACTTGGTTTGATATTGGTGCTGTTATTTGCATAGGATTGAATCTAGAGAATCATGATCAGCAATCAAAGATCTTGATTGCAATAAAGTCATTGCTTAGTTGCAATTGTATGTTGAGTATGAAGTTTGAGCTAAACTTTCCGAACACTAATTACAGGGATCTCAAGAAAGCCTTAGAAATAACAGTACCCCAAGAATGACAGTTGTCACAAGACAAAAATTATGATTAATGATAATTAGCTAGACGTAACTCCTTGAAACCCAAAAAATAGAATATTAATGCTTCAAAGCATATTTTCCCCTCTGAATGCAGAGTCCTAGAAATCACTGCATTTGATTTATAAATATATTTAGCAAAATAGCTGCAAGAGGTGGAATAGATTTATTGGTTAAAACTTTTACGTTCCCTACTACTAGGCCACTGATTTAAAAACTTTGGGATATTTAAGAATTGTCTTGGACTATTAAATATATTATAAATATAAATACATATAACTATGGTACATAACTCAGAAACTTTGGTAGATAAGATATTGGAGAAAGCCAAACCAGAAAAATAGGAAAGTGTTAAATAGCCTAATAGTGCATTTTCTTTTTGTAATATGCATCATTAATGTCCAATGTCTATATACATTTAAACGATTTCACATCAAGTTGTCATTACCTTCTAATTTAGAGATTTCCAGATTCAACAATTACAGAGTCTGCTTTCTGCTTATAACTTTGCAATTAGTAAAATCATGCTGTTTTTTATTTTAAAAAAACACAATTATACCATTAACACATTGCCATATTTGTTTGGCATGCTACAACAGAAGGCTTTATTTAGGTCAATTGGAGAATGCTGGCAACTGAAATTTTGCCAATTTGTGGACATAAGCTTTGAAGTATAGGCTGCATGTAACTCAAATACAAGTAATACTTTAATAACAATAACTTACAGATACAAACTAATGATGAACTATAATTTCACAAAGAATTGTAAACATTTTGCACAATTGTCAGTCCTGTCTTTTAGGCAAAGTGCTCTTTTGATGATAAATAAATTAACAAACACATAGCTAGAATGGACTACTTCCAGACAATACAAAAAAAAGATGTTTCTCTTCAATAAAGTTTGTAAACATACAGTATTTATGGAGAAAGCCATAAAAGTGTCCTGCAAGCCATCTATACTTACATACTTGGGCAACTAAATGGACTTCAAAACACTTTGGATGCTATTTAAGATTAAATTGATTTTCAATGACAGAGTACAATAGGTGACTCAGAATGTATCTCCTTAATCTCATGTCCCTGAAATAAATAAATCAGCTGTGATTTATTGGCAGTTGTGTCAGTGAATGGGTTAGCAAAGGCTAGAGTCCAAGAGCAGAAGGTGAATGAGCTACAAAAATAGAAAGATTTTTGATCAGCCTGGCTGGAAGTACAAAAATATTACTTGTGAATAAAAAAAACCCAATTGTATTAATATGGCTGGGATAGTATCAAGCCGTACCCATTTCACAGCTTGTGAAAAAGTCCATGTCTAGAAAGACAGTGCCTTCTGGATGTTCATACCCTTGGTGATGCCTGCTTCTCCCATATGAACTGTGTTTATACCTGCAGTTCTGCAAGTTGCAGGGAAGGAATTTTATTGCAACTTCATTTAACATCTTGCTGAGCACATCTACAACTAAGAAAATTTTCATCATAAATATATAGAGTACTTTAAATGATGATAGCTATTTTAGCTAAAAGGAGAAGCCACAGCTTTTGTTAGAGCTAGGTCTTTTTAACCAACAGTGGGTATCAAAATATGCCTAGAATAAGGTCAATGTACCTTAATATATATTTCTTTCATCTACATGAACGATTTGATTATGGAGTGTATGTCTGTGTTTTAAGTGCTATGTAAATAATACCTTTTAACAATTGGGGAAGGGGTTGGACTACATTCCTTTACTCCTTAAAAAAGTGAAATTCAAATGGTGCGATAGGTGGAATGTGGTGCTTAAACATTTCATTATTTCCTTAATTCACAAAAGATTATACTGGAGAAGAAAATCCCACTCTCATTGTATGGAAGAAAAAGAAAGAGTTCTAGCTATGGACAAATCCAGAGCTAGAGTTGAATATAATCCCAAATACTCTTTGGGAATAGAGCAAAATAATTGTAATATGGCTTAATACCTACTCATAGCCCCGGTGACCTAAAAACCTACTAGAAATGGTCAAATAAAGTTCTACTGTTATCATGAAGGTCTGTGAAAGGTCATGGGGACAGCAAAATCACTATCAATCATCCAACTATTATTTAGAAAAAATAGTCTTGCGTGCGAATTATCTCGCTTTTCTTTGAAGAATTCTTGTAACCCCCATATTGATAGATAACTATAAGAATAAGGGCAAACATTGTATACTGCAAACCTGAAAGGAATCTTTGGAGAAGTAATATGAACAATTCAAGAAGGTATGTAGGAAATGATACTATCATATTTTAAGTCTAGGATTTAGAATTCCACTATGGGTGGGGAGAATAGTTCTTTACACTGAACTTATGCCTGTGATTCTATATTGCAAATGGATAGAACCATATTAATTACACATAATTCCATTCTTTCCATGCGATTTCAACAAATGCAAGAAGCCTCAGAATCAGCCCCATTAACGAAGTGAAATAATAAATTAGTAGCACATTTAAAGCATTTATTCTGAGGAGAAATATTATATGCAAAGCTCCCGTTTTCCTTCTGAGCCGATAGCAGACATTGCTACTAATCTCAAATGTCTCTCTGCAACAGTAGGTCATGGAGTTTTTAATATTTTTTTTTAAACAACTCCCTGGAAAAGCTAGGGTTTCTCACAAATATGATATTGGACACAAAATAAAGGCAGAATTGGCAGCCTATGGGTTGCATGGTGCCCAACCCTGAGCTAAAGGATTCATTTCACCCAATCTTCTCAAGTCCACAGAGTAGTTATAGCAAGCCACTGTACCTACCATCCATGTAACTATGGAGAGCTGTTAACATTGTCCCATCTTGTGGCACATATGCTGAATATGCCATTTCTTCTAACATTGGTGGTGAAAGTCTAGAAGCTTGGACTGTTGTAACAGGAGCAGTGGATGAGTGGTTGGGGCTAACATGTTTCTTATGGCGTGCTCTACAATTTTGAAACCATACCTGGAAATGAAACAAAAAACCCAAGAATTTGGTTAGTTGTTAGACTTTTATTTTCATACTAAATAGATGAATTAAAAACATTAGTTGCGTTTTTTGCATCATGTCATTAATTCCAGATAGAATTCCATTCATAAAATCTCATATATTTTCTCTTTAGTCATATATACAGACCCTATAGAAGCTCTATAGAAGGTTATAGCATCAACATACACAATCATTATAATTGCTGATAACTCCAAATCATATTGCTTCAGCCATGTGGAAATGTTTAACAGGAAACATTAACTGTATATTTTTCTCTAGAAAAAATAAGTGTTTCTGAACTATTGTAAGCTATTAAAAATTATTTTAACTAAAAATATACTGGGCTTTTTTAGCTTTATAAAAGTGGAGAACTTTGGTCACAACACTTGTGAAATATGCAGTATAGTTACTTGTATCACACGCCTGCTCAAGCCTGTTCTTTCTGCCAGTTTTTGCAGTGTTTGTGCATCTGGATTGTTATCCTGAGCAAACTGTGCTTGCATTACCTGTAAAAAAAAATTAGCATGTTTTATGATATACTGGCAAAAACTGCACAAATAATCAAGAAAGAGTCATGCCTCAATAGTACTTTTGAAGCAAAAAGAGAGCTTGCAAAATAATTGTAATATGGCTTATACCTACTCATAGCCCCAGTGACCTAAAAACGTACTACAAATGGTCAAATAAAGTTATATTGTTATCATGGAGGCCTGTGAAAGTGCATGGCTTTACTAAAGGTTTATAATCATAGCAAGGGATTAGTGCAGAGTTGACCTGAATTCTAAAAAAAAATTCAAAAAAATCAAGGCAAAATTAACCCTAATAATAACCCTAATTTATCATTGAAATACATAACAATAGGAATTTATCATAAGGCCTTTTAATTGTCTACGTAGCACATTCATCTTATGAAATGTTACTTTCTACTTGTGTTTTATCAGGTCAAAATACAAGAATCCTACAAGAGGTTTCACAAAACATAACAAATTTTCCCTTCCCTAATGCCTTCATTCATAGTTAGCTCAGGAATTCTTATACTGTTTTAGCTTGCCAGTAGACATGTGGTAAAGTTGATTACTGGTAGTCCTCGACTTACGACTACAATTGAGCCCAGAATTTCTGTTGCTAAGTGAGACATTTGTTAAGTGAATTTTGCCGCATTTTACAACCTTTCTTGCCACAGTTGTAAAACAGTTGTTAAGTGAACCCAGCTTCCCCATTGACTTTGCTTGTCAGAAGGTCACAAAAGGGGATCACATGACCCAAGACTCTGGAACCATCATACATCTGAACCAGCTGCCAAGCACTCAAATTTTGATCACATTTAATTGAATCTTCTATTAAAGACTTATACAGGTAGTCCTTGATTTACAACCACAATTGAGCCCCAAATTTTTGTTGCTAAGCAAGACAGACATTTTACAATATTTCTTGTCACAATTGTTAAGTGATTTACCACGGTTGTTAAGTGAGTAACACAGTTGTTAAGTGAATCTGGTTCCTCATTGACTTTGCTTGTCAGAAGTTTGCAAAAAATGATCACAATGAGTTGGGACACTGCAACCATCATAAATTCATGCCAGCTACCAAGCATCCAAATTTTGATCATGTGACCACAAGGATGCTGCAACAGTCTGAAAAATGGTCATAAGCCACTTTTTACAGTGCCATTTAACTTAGAACAGTCACTAAACAAGTGATTGTAAATCGAGGACCACCTGTAAAGTCTATATAGATCACAACACAGAGCTTTTGCTAAAACTCTGCCCTACAGTGTTGCCTGGAGTAGTTGTCTAAATAGTCTAAAATGTATATGATGTAATAGATTGGATTTCCCCCAAACTGATGTACACTAGGATTTCTGAACTAGAGGTAGTCCTCGACTTATGACCACAATTCAACCCAGAATTTATGTTGCTATGGGAGAAATTTGATAAGTGAGTTTTGCCCCATTTTATGACTTTTCTTGCCACATTTGTGAAGTAAATCACTGCAGTTATTAA
>JANHFM010002410.1:66801-77411 GCA_032468115.1 Grayia smithii | reverse complement strand
CCAGGTCACGGTTTTCCCAAAGGTGGTTCCCCCCCCCCCCCCCCCCACAACCCTCAAGGCAACTAACCGGACTTTCTTGGGTGGTTTTTATTTATTTATTTATTTTTCTTTGAAAAGGTTTCGCCTCTCATCCGAGAAGCTTCTGCAGTTCTCAAAGAAAAAAAAAAAAAGTTCAATTGCAATTTTGGGAAAGGGAAGGGGGGGGGGGGAAAAAAAAAAGCAAATTTGGGACCACCGAGGCGAAACTGCCATGGCGAAGACCGAATTGGCCCTGGGCGAGTCTTGGTCCCTCTCCTAGGACTTGCCTGGCACCTAATAACTGAGTTGGCACTCTTTTTCAGGATTTTTTTTTTTTTTTAAATAAAAAGGCCCTAAGTCAGGGAAACACGTCTCCACGTGTCAGAGAGTAAAGGCCGGAGACAAATGCCCTTCCCGTTCCCTGCTTTGGCTCTTCGGGCAGGAGGACCCCGATGGAAGAATGCAGGGCAGTCATCAACGCGCAACCCCGCGATCGCTTGACGTTTCTTTCCCAGAAATGGAATCGGGTTCAATTGATCTGGCGTCAGTCTGGCCAAATTAAATCGAGTCGCTGTGTCTTTACCAAATTGACTCTGAGTTGAAATGAAAGTTTTAATTAGCTGATATAAGTCCTAAATAAAGAAGAAGAAAAAACTATGGGGGAAAAAAATTAAGACGGACTGCGAGATATCACTTACCCCGGATTAGTCCCATGGAAGACAAAATAATGACTTTAGGATTCTGGCTTGTTGATTGCCGGGAAATGTACTTAAAAACAAAACAAAACCAAGGAAGCCTGCTGGTTAGAACGTATTGCCTTAAATAGTTCGAAGCCAGGAAACAATCCTCAAGACACACGAAGGCCTTAAAGTCAAGGGACTACTCCAGTGTAAG
This sequence comes from Grayia smithii, assembly GCA_032468115.1. Classification (NCBI taxonomy): domain Eukaryota; kingdom Metazoa; phylum Chordata; class Lepidosauria; order Squamata; family Grayiidae; genus Grayia; species Grayia smithii. The sequence goes on along the minus strand of JANHFM010002410.1, from coordinate 76,499 downwards.
TGGCTGAAGCGGCGCCAGTCCTCCACCCAAATATTCGATTAATTTAGATTTCTTCCTGCAGATGTTTCGTACTAACGTTTCCTATTTAACTGAAAAGTCAGATTAGGGGGGGGGGGGGAAATAAATACAGGCAAAACTGTATCTTATCCTCTCCTTCAATCTCCTTCGCAGCTGGGGCCACTGATCTGGCGTCGGGTCAGATCGTGCCAAGTTTGCTTTCAGATATTTTGGAACCGGAGGGAGAAAAACGTGTCCACCAGATGAAAGCCGCCCAGCGCAGGAAAAGAAACCGGGAAGGGAGAGAAGCTTTTACTAACCCCGAGATCAACCAGCCCAAGTGGTTTCACTGAAAGACACGAAATTACTCCGGAGCAAAGGGCCTACTGCAGCTGGGGCAAGGAAAAAAACAAAAAAGGCAAGACAAATTCGAATCCGCTTCGGTTCACAGAGAGCTCAGAGCAGGAAGGAGAGCTGCTTTAGAAAACTCCCAGCTCACCTTCTCCGTCGCGAGGCGAAGTGCAGGCACGTCCTTCTCCAGTTTACACACAAACATCTGGCTGCTCTTCCAATACATGGCCCAGGGTTGGGAGCGCTCCTCGCAGACCCCCTCCCCCCGCACGGAAAAAGCCTCTCCGAAGTCCACCGGGCCGAAAACGAGCGCCCGAGCCGCTCGATCTCCTCCTCCTCTTCCTCCTCTTCCTCTTCCCGGGCTTGGGATCCGCGCCGTTTCCCGCCAGCCTCTTCCTAAGCGCTCTGCTCGCCTTCACTGAGGTCAGACCCTGGCAGAAAAAAAAGTTTTGCTTTCAAGGGGGTGGACCCTGCAAAGAGGGAGCGCGCCTCTTGGCTGGCTGCTGGAGCCTCACCTCCTGGCGTAAAACCCGCCTTCCAGCCACGGCCAGATCGCTATCGCCACCAAGCCAAAATAGTCATTCTGCGGAGCGCCTTTTTCTGCCGTTTGGATTTTTTTTTTTTTTTTTAATAAAGGGGAAGGAGCAGGTTAACGCTGGATTACCCACCACGGTCGCCTCACCACCACCACCACCACCCTTCTTTTTTTTTTTTTTCACCATTCCACCCGGACCTCCAGCGGATCATCTGCCGCGCAGCGCAAGCATAAAGCCAGAGAGGAGGACGGCGCGAATATTTCAGCATCCGCGCTCCTTTCTAGGGGCGAGCGAGTAGGCGAGGCTGGACGAGAGCGGGACGCGCCTTGGACAAGACGGTCCAGATTAAAAACTCTCCCCTTAAGGGGACAAGCGAGAACGTCTGAGCAGCCCCAAAATCCCGCAGGGGAGATCAGAGGCGGGTTAATCAGCGCACACCTCCAGGCGGGAGGGGACTAAAGGCCCGGTGGGCGGCGGCGGCGGCGCAAAAACTCCTGCATCCAATTTGTCGCCCCCCCCCATCCTGCAGGCCAAGACCCCAATTCCGAAAACGCCTCGGACCCGGACCCTCGAGATGCTCGGCGGGCGATCAGACTTCTCCGCTCTTTCTGCGGCAGCGCCGGTGGCATTGGGTCCGTCTATTCTGCGCTCCGCTCCCTTCCCTCCTTCTTCGCCAGGCTTAAGAAAGGAGAGGAAACCGGGCGGCGGCGCTTCGAGCGGCGAAAGTCAGGCGGGTGTTTCTATCCAGTGGTGAGTGACTTTGACTTTTCAAGCCTTTAGCCGACGGCCTGGAAGCCAAGGCTAAAACAAACCACGGGTTACGCTTTAGTCTGTTGTAGTTCGTAACAAGCGATAGCTAAGGGTGGCTTGTTTAACGGGCCATTTCCAAGCGAGCAGCTAGCTCACTTGATATTTGAACCAGATTACTCTTTCCAAGTAACTCCGCTGTTCTTCGTCAACGTTTAGCAACGATAATTTAAGTTGCAATAAAGTTTTTAGCTTGCCCGCCTTTGGGGTGAATTCTTACCAGTAACTAAATTCGTTTAATCGGGGCGGATCGCGCTGCGTCCCTCTAAAGGAGGCTCGCATCGCGTTGCCGCCGCGCAGTATGACCCCCGGGTCGTGTTTATTCAAACACTGACCCCGGTGAGGCTGCCTCTCTTGCATTTAAACCTTCGAGATTTGGCTGTGATCTTCGGTTAGCACGCAACGCTAACCGTAAGGCTCCTTCAAGTTGTCTGATTTATGTAAAGGGGAGCCCTATCGTGATTCTTTGTAAATGATTGTTTTCCTTGGGTCGCTTAAGAGCGCAGCATTTTTTTTCTCGAGGATAAAATCTCTCGGTTCTGGACCATTCTGCTTTTTCTCGCTCTTCCCGTCGTCTGTAAATTCTCTGTTGCTGGCCATCCCGGAGTGCTACCCAAATTAACCCGCGGGTTGGCGCCGAAGGGCGCTCTTTCCGCCGGAGACAGAAGGGCAGGGGGATTTCTCCGCAACGGTTTGAGAAAGGCGACTTAAGGCGAAGTGACTTTCACTGCCGAGCGCGTCAAGGGCTGCACCTCAAGGCTCGCCTTTCAACATCAACTCCACCGACCAAAGAAAGCCCAAACTGGCAGGAGGAGATCCGGCGCGGATCTTTAGTAGGTTTAAGTCCGCCTCGCTTGGACTGCTGCAGAGCAAGGACTGAACGAAGCTGGCCACCGGCCGCGAGGGGGGAAAACGCCTCGGAGTGCAGCGAAGCGTAACTCGCAGCTTCCGAAGAATCCGCGGAGCCGAATCTCACCGTTGAATGCGGAGAAAGCGAACGGTTTCCTTCCTTTCTTAAGCCCAGCGAAAGATGATCTTACTTAGTCTGGGTAATGAAACGTCTGCAAGAAAACAACCGAGCTCAGAAAGCGCCAAGGACCGCTCAATTTGGGCTCAGCCGAACGGCCGCGAAGTTACAGAGGTTTCAGGCTCTCCTTTTTAAAGAAATGACTTTCTAGCGCTGTGTTTGTCTCAGATTAATCTCTCCGTCGGCTGTATGTGTGTCTTTCTGTACGTTGTGGAGGGGTGTGTGTGTCTGTATGGGGGGGGGGCGGTGTCATACATATGCCCCCCCCCAAACGCACCTTTTGGTTTTATAAATAAACTAAATTTAGTTTATAAATAAACTAAAAATAGTTTATAAATAAACTAAAATTCGTTTGCGGGCTTCTTGGAACCACTTCGCCCATCTTTTCCAGTTTGCCTGCCGAGATAGCAGAGGACTGAGCGAGCCTTCAGGGGCTGGGCAAGCAATGGCTTGGGACTTCAACTCCTATCCATCAGCCGGTGTGAGCAATGGTGCAGAATGATGGAAGTTGCAAATCAAACCGTCTACTATTTCCTAATATTAGAGAAAATTGACCCACACTCACAATCCAGACCCTTGAGGCCAAATCCAGACCCTAGAGACTTTCAGAGGCCAAAATGATGCTCTGTACGAGTTCTCTCGTGCTTGACCCTTGCTAATACTCTCGAATATGGGAAAGCCCCGTATTGGACGAGGGTGTTGGGGACAATCTTGGCGCCTGAGGTGACTGGCAATGGAACTCTTCCCCCTCCCCCGTCCTAAAAAACTCAATTTAGAAGTTTCCAAATTATAGTGCATAATGCATAATTATATGCATATAATTATTTACTTTTGTAAGGGGTGCGAGAATATATCAGAAGCGTCCTAGGGGATGCGAGGATATAGATAAGGTTGGGAATCCCTGGTCTAGGGGCTGTCCTTTTCTATCCGAGGAAGCGCTCGGATAGAATCCGTTCTCCCCCCCCCCCAAAAAAAAACGCTTTCGGGCATCAGGCCAGAGTGATTTTTCAGTTGTGATCTATCAGCCCTCTCCTCCTTCCAGAGAAGGCATGGCGCCACTTCCGGAGGAGGGACCCCTCTGGGAAGCGTTTGACAGCAATAAAGGAAGAGAGATCATCTGCTTTCTGCGTTGGTACCCCTCCCTGAATTAATAGCTGGGGGTCGAGTTGCTACATCGGAAGCCGATCAGGCCATTCCTGATCGGCTGAGCTGTTTTCCTAAAATGTCGGGTCCCCATCAGCTTCCAGCAGATTCTCTTCTCCAGTTGGTCCTGAGGGATCGCGCTGATCCTTCAGGCTCGCATTTGTCGGAAGGAAAAATGTACTACCCCGTAACATGCACTCCCTCCTCCCCCCATCCCGTAGCCTCTTTTCAAACAATTTAGGAGATCCCTTCGCTTTATCCATCAGAGGCATGTTAACTTTATAGTAGAGAGGATCAAAACAAACGTTCCTCTCTCTCTCTCTCTCTCTCTCTCTCTTTCTCTCTCTCTCTCTCTCAAGCCAAAGAGTGTCTCCTTTCCCTTACTCAACTGATTCGGATCTTCTTTGCAGACGAAACAAAACGCGTGTTCGGGGCTTTCACCCGAAAAGGTGCAATCAATTACAGAGAGAGTTCCTGCAATGTCAGCACCAGCGCCCTCGTTCCTGGGAGATCGTGGACTTCTTTAATCTGTTGAGAGAGGAGAACTAATGATTGGTGGGGGACGACGAGATCGGAAGTGAGATAGAATCAAGAGGAAAAAATCATTTGGGCATCAGGAAACCTGCACTTAGCTGCTTAAAGAAAGATCGGGCTTTGATTTTAGGACCCCCCCTTCTGTTTCCCGCCTCCCACCACGAGGGCTCCTTGGGGCACTGTTAACCCTGTAACTGCCCGGAGAAGTCAGTTTACTTAGGCCGCCTTAATATTAATAAACACCCGGATCTTCAGCACATTTCATTGGGAATATTTTCGAATGAAGCCCGTGAAGACATGAGTGTGTCTTGTACGCGTGGATCAATCCTCAAGACTTCTGGGCTGTATTTCACTCCATGCTTACCCGGGATGGATGTAGTTTCGAGTACAGACATATTACACGCATCCATAAATTCCAGCGCTTGCGTAAGATTGAATTCAGTTCTATGGCGTTTAACGAATCGAATTCGGTTTTAATCTGGAGCCTTTGGAACGTCAGTATTTGGGTCACTTATTTGGAAAGAAGGAACAGTTCGTTTTCTAATTTCTCCCGCTTCTGGCTGACTTGTAAAATGGTAACGGCACTTAAGACGCTGTAAAAAAAATATGCAGGCGTTTAGGATGGAGTGGAGTGAAGAAAGACTCAGGAGGCCCGGCTTTTGTCGCCTGTGAGTTTTTCCCTTCTGTCCTCAATTTGCCCTTTCTTATCAGCTGTTGCTCGCCTGCTAAAAGGAAAGAAAGAGTTTCATCCACAGCCGCAAAAGTCTCCCCATCTGAGAAGCAACTTTTCAAATAATAAAAGAACTCCACCCGGTCGCAAAAAAAACCCCCCAACCTCCCAGCTTTTTTTGGGGGAAGAAGATACTAAGATCCTAAAAGGGCCAATAGGAGATTGCAAGCGGGCAAACTTTATTGTCTACAATGTTTTCAGCGTTATCCATTGAGCTGGCTGATGTACAGTCCAGTGGGAGATTGGAAAGATTGTCGTACAGAAATCAATGAACAGAGTCCTGCTTTCTTCTTTGGGATCACTGTTTTTTTTTTTTAAATTGCAACCTTAGATGATGATCTCTGAGCAAACCCATATCGAATGCAATGTGACTTACAAGCAACTATGTAGCTCAACAAAGTATAACTTGCACGTCCTAGGTGGAGAGATTTGGACAAGAGTATGGAGAGGATATTCACAGCTGATATTTGAAAAAAGTAGGTAGCCCATTTTAAAAAGAAGACGGAAAAGGAAGAAGGAGAAGAAGGAAGAAAGAGGGAGGGAGGGAGAGAGAAAGAAAGAGAGAAAGAGAGAGAGAGAAAGAAAGACAGACAGACAGACAGACAGACAGACCCTTTACATGCTGATTCCCCTTAAATGGACAGGGAAAATCTGCTCTAACCGGGAGGGGCGACCTTTGAAGGTCGAGAACCACATTGCCGAATGTGTTGAAAACCCGATGGGAAGTGGCCTCGGAAGGGTTGTCTCATGATTTCTAAACAGAGTTTTCTTTTCTTCTTGAATTATGTTTTGATTTTCCCATGGTAGAAAAATATACTCTCGTTCTCCAGAACGTCTGAAATCCGTGGGACACACCAAGAAATTTAAAAAGGGACGCTTGACTGCAATAAAGTCGATAATCTTTAAAAGAAACCAAAGAAGTTTTGATTTATGTCAAAGGGGACAATTGATTATAATACAGGAATTCCAAATTGTGTAACCGAATTCTGATTGCCAGGGTCAAACATTATCAAATGCACAAAGAAATAGAGAGATTTAAGGTAGGGTTGACAAATGTTTCCAGTTGGCTGTAAGGTAAATATTTTTGGCGTTAGTAATTAAATACATTTGGCCCAGAGGAGAGTAAATTGTATAAAGAATGTTCTTCCATCTTTCCGCCAAAACTATTTCAGAATTCATCCAGAAATCATCAAGCAAATAGAATTTGGTTGCCACCACAAACACATTTACTTGAAAGCAAATAATATTTTTTCCAAATGAGTCTCCTTCTAGTTCATTTACAGACACGTGAAGCTATGTCTCTCATTTACAATAAAATTAAAGAAAATCAAAGTCAAAGGGGGAAAAAAATCCAAAGAAAGCTAAAGTTTGTTGGCAAAGAATATCTGCTTCTCCCTTAAGGCAAACAACTCTCACACATTTTTACATTTGCCTTTTTAAACGACAGGAAAGAGTTGTCAATCCTGAGAAATTAAGGGATTTATTGCAGTGGTGGGTTTCAAAATTTTTTATTACCGGTTCTGTGGGTGTGGGCTTAGTGGGTGTGGCTTGGTGGGCATGGCAGGGGAAGGATAAGATAAAATCTTCATTCCCTCCTGATCAGCTGGAATTTGGGAGACATAGAATAGATGGGGGCGGGGCCAGTCAGAGGTGGTATTTACCGGTTCTCCGAACTACTCAAAATTTCCACTACCAGTTCTCCAGAATTGGTCAGAACCTGCTGAAACCCACCTCTGATGCATATGTGAGTACACAAAAGTCATCTGACAGCTTTATCTGCAACTAATCTTCCAGGTGCTGTAGGTTTTTAAAATAACTTGGACTTTTATTATTTTGGTCTTATTTCTGTTGGGGATATTTAGCATACCTGCAGTACAAACTATACACAAAATATATGTGATGGAAAGCATCCTATTTTGCACAGTGCTATAAATAAATATTATAATGAAATGATACTGTACAAAGTCAGGAATGTGATCACTATCAGAATGAACCAATTTAACCGATTAAATGTATTATTTACTGATTCTGTTGCTACCATACTCAAAATGCAGCTTCTTTATATCTAGAGGAAAAAATGGATTTTATAGACTGGAAAGAACAGTAGGAGATGCAAGAAGATTCAGGATCAGTCTTGGGGAGGAAATCCCCACTTCTGTTAGTTTCTCTTCCTCTTTCCATCATATGGGAAGGGATTCCTAGCTAACATATCCAACCATTTCTGTCTGATTATTTTGTTTTGGTCTATTATACAGAAAATATGCTTAGAGCAGAAATGAGTTTTAAACCTTTGGAGAGCTAGAACACCTGGAGCATTAATTTTAAGAACTCAAAACTACTAAGCATTTTGACAGGATTTAATTATGTTCAGATGGCTGAAAAGTAGCCAGTAAGATTTTTTTCTCTCTCTCTTTCTCATTTCACATATCTAATCCTTCTCTTCTTTTCCTTTTACATCTACTAATTGCGGTTATCTAACTTTCATCATGGGCTTCTTTTCCAAAGGAAAATGTAACAGTCGTCTTGAATATGTAGAGTGGATCCATGCTTTTCCTTCACTTATAATTAATGGAGCTCAAGATCAGAAACAAATGCTATAATAGATTTTTTTCTAATTAATTCTTTTATGCAGTTCTTTGATACAGTTACAAGTTCTCTGCTCTAAGATGTAATGGCAAATTAGTACTCTATATCCATTTCCACATATGCAGCATGTAGAAACAGACTGCTCTGTCAGTCAACCCATATTTTTTTTTAATTACATCCGTACATTGAAATTCCCTGTGGGCTTCAGTATGTCTAGGAAAAGAGCAGAGAAGTCACACTATGTTTTTTGAAAATCCTGAAAAGGAGTGAAGTCCATCTCAGTCGCTCATAATTGGAGACTTGTATAATCTTAAATAGAAAAAGAATTAACATGAATAAAGTATCCCCGAATATTGTAGATGTGACCTGTTCAAATCACTTAATGTAATCAGGGCAACTAGAGAGTTGTGTGATTAAATAAAAACCATCCAAGTGTAATAACCTCTTGGTGTTGGTGGCATTTCTGAATTGTAGTTTTCAAAGGAAAATTTTTAAAAAGGAATGGTACTACTGTAATTAAAAATGTAATACAGCAAGAAATATAGTTATATTTTCCTAAAATTTGACTCATTGCTTCTGATTATTAAAGGGTGTACATAGCAGAGGTCTTCAAATTTGACAGCTTTAAGACTTGTGGACTTCAACTCCCAGAATTCTCCAGCCAGCATAGCTGACTGGAGAATTCTGGGAGTTGAAGTCTACAAGTCTTAAAGCTGCCAAGTTTGAGGAGCCCTGGTATATAATATGAGAGACTTATTTTAAAAAGTATCGACTGCCATATTCTGAGCCTCTTTTTTTAAAAAAAGATCTTAAAAGGATGTTAAATAAAAATCCTGGTTCTATGCGTGGTAGGCTTCTTTCTCTCATTGTCAGTGTCTCACACCAAATTTAATCCTAAATATAATGTCTGTGTTATAGTAGGACACGGTGGCTCAGTGGCTAAAACGCTGAGTTTGTCAATCGAAAGGTTGGCAGTTCAGCGGTTCGAATCCCTAGCGCCACATAACAAGATGAGCTCCCGTTACTTGTCCCAGCTTCTGTCAACCTAGCAGTTCGAAAGCACGTAAAAAATGTAAGTAGAAATATAGGGGCCACCTTTGATGAGAAAGTAACAGCGTTCCATGAGCCTTTGGTGTTTAGTCATGCTGACCACATGACCACGGAGACGTCTTCGGACAGCGCTGGCTCTTCGGCTTTGAAACAGAGATGAGCACCACCCCCTAGAGCACCCCCCCACTAACATATATGTGCGAGGAGAACCTTTGCCTTTACCTATAATGTCTGCCAAGCTGAGTTTTGTGACCAAAGGCTTCTGTGACAGTAAAAAAGGGTTTTTTACCCCTTGAATTGCATGTGGTTCTGGAGTAATTTAATAATAATTGATCCCTCAATTTATTTTTGTTGTGAAAACCTGCCTTGCTAGATCCTCTTTTGAATATAGCATCCAGAACCCATTTTATTCAAGTCTCCTTATATTCTTGACCATCATTTTTATGCATTTTAGACTCATAATCAAAATTATTTCCTCAATCTCCATCTTTCATATCTCTCTGCTAAATTTATTAGAAATAGTGTGGTTGTTCATGTTAGGAACACATTTTTTCGCACTTCTGGATTGCCTATGGGCTTGCATGTATTTAAAATAAAATTACTTTTACAAAAGTTCTGAGCTTTTTATCCAGCATCCTAGACCGTTAACAGAGCATGGAGCTAATGTTCCTCCTCTGATGATAAGGAAAGAGCCGATTTATATTTCAATACTGGCGGTAGTCCAGAAGAGCACTGCTTCCTGTCAGTCCCAAACTGCAGCATCACTGCTCTCATGCCACATTATTAGCAGTTCTATAATAGTCCCAGGTGTGATGAATCAGCTAAAAGCCCTGTATATATACATGTCTTATTTTCCCCAAAAGACATCCCCTGATAATAAGCCCAATCGGGCTTTTGAGTGCATGGCTATAAGGCCAAGTGCTTATTTCAGGGTTCA